>MUZC01001148.1:78318-105409 GCA_002072015.1 Radix auricularia | reverse complement strand
GGGGGGGGGGGGGGGGGGGATTTATGGCATAGACCAATTGAATCATGTTATATATTAAGTATTTTAATACTGTCTAATCAAAGGAGCCCAAACACTAAAAGTGTGTCCACATTTGTCATGACATCTACTGGTAGCTCATGTTTACATTTGCTAGGAAGCAAACACAAGTTTGTGTGAATCCTTAATTATTTTTATCGACTACTTTAGTTTTTAATATCAACATCTAAATTGAATAGACGGTTAAATTTTTAAAAAATTTCTATGGCAGCGTTATTTTGTTACTTCCAGTGTTTTATGGTGATCCTTTTCTTCGCTTTACATTTCTGTCAAGACATTGTGATGTCATACAATAATCCTGCAGCAACTCGGTATGCACGTTTTATTTGTTACTTCCCTTTCAATTTGCTATGAGACGAAACGAAACGATTTCAACGAGTTCTATACCAAACAACATTTAGTGATGTTTAGATTTCTTAGTGGCCAGGTATTGTTTCGTGTCTTTGCTTTCAAGAATAATACTTAAATATATTTTTCCATTAAATTAAATATTTTTATTTTTTTTTGTTTTTTAACAATTTACAGCACACATGGTTAAAACATAGAAAACAATTATTCAAAATTATTAAATAAAAGGAAAGTATCAAAACACCGAGTCAAGTGTAATCACTTTAGAATCAGGATAACGAAAAAGCCTTGACTTTTAAAATAGATCATGTTTATCCTACAAGTGATTTTCACGAGCCTGAATCTCCTTTTAAGCAAATTACACTTATTTTTAAAATAGTAAAATGTTAATACATAATTACATAAAAATTAAGGTAATCTATAATTACTAAATGTGTCTTGTAATAATTTTCTTTAAAAATAATTTCCTATACTGGTGATTATAATAAACAATTGCCTTGAAAAACTACAAAGAGTTCAAAATTTAGCTGTCAGATTAGTTCAAAAGGCAAAAAATAAAAACATGACTACTTTATTCCCTTCATTGGCTACCAATAAATGCCAAAATTGATTACAAACTGGCCGTTCTCTGTCACAACTTCTTTTCTAACTCATGCCCTTCCTATCTTACTGAAATTTTGTGGGTCTATTCACCAAGTCGTCAGCTACGCTCTTCTGCAGACACACGCATTCTCTGTGTTCCTAAGACGCGAACTAAAACATTTAGCGAAAGGTCATTCTCTTTTTGTGCAGCCAAACAATGGAATTCTCTGCCATTACACATCCGTAGTGTTTCAACTACTAAGTACTTTAAGATTGCGCTTAAGACACATCTTTTCATAATTTATCTTAAAATTAATGAAAGAACATTTCTTTTTAATGATTAACGTAGCTGATGCATAACGTATTGTCATTTATGTAGTTAGAATAATATGACTGTTTATTTAATTAATATTATATACGTAGTGTTATCTCCATGTAAAGCGCTGTGAGCCCGGCTCCTTGCTGGGATACAGCGCTATATAAATTATACTTTTATTATTATTATTATTATCATTATTATTATTATTATTATTATTATTATTATTTTATTATTATTATTATTATTATCATTATTATATTCGGTAATGTTTAATGCTATTACAGGTATATACGTTTATCACATGATAGCGGACCAAACAATTTAAACTTTTATCTAGACGTATTGTATTGCTGATTTTGAGCATCCAAAGTTTTTCATCTGCATTCTCAGCTGTTAATATGATTTTTATCAATGTTCGTGAGCTGAAACATTTTTTAAAGGTACTATCCGAGATTTGATATTATGCGATTGAATGTCACGTTAAAAACACTGGAACCTTTGGGCGTAGTCTAACACAAATACCAACAGGAAACGCGGAAACGACTTTATACAGTTTTTCGAGTGGCATAGAACACCAAGGGCATAGAACAGCAAAGGCAGAGAACACCAAGGGCATAGAACAGCATAGGCAGAGAACACCAATAGCATAGAACAGTGGCCGTCCATAAAGAACGTCATGCTCCAGAGGGGGGAGGGAGAGTAAGAAAGTGTGACCGTTTGCGACAGGGGGAGGGGGTTCCGCTATGAGTGACGTCACAGTGTTTAAAGTTAAATTTTAGTTATTTTGTTATTAAAATATTTTTTTTGTCGACAGTGTGACGTTTTTCGGGGGAGGGGCGAGATATTTTGACAGTTTGTGACAGGGGAGAGGGGGGAGGTAAAAATTGTCAAACAGCGTGACGTACTATACGGACAGTCCCACACCAAAGGCATAGAATAGAAAAGGCAGAGAACACAGGGCAGAAAACACCAATGGCAGAGGACAGCAAGGGCAGAGAACACCGAGGGCAGATAACATTAAGGGTATAGAACAGCGGAGGCGGGAAACAAAACTGGACAGAGAAGGCCAAGACAATAAAATACCAAGAGCAAAGAACACCAAGACGTTCCCGTGTGATCACAAATATTAAGGCTATGAGCTTCGTGGATTTATGAGTAGAAAAATAGTTTTTACTTCGAGAGAACATTTTGTTAAGTTTCATCATAAAAATAAATGAATTTTTTAAAAGAAGACTTGTTTTCAAGTTCAAAAACTTGCTAAAATAAAGAAAATAACTTAAATTTTTGTGGTTGGGGGGGGGGGGCGCACATTACGCAAAGACTGTGCCAAATAGAAGATTAACCTTTAATGTAAAAAAAACCAACCTTGATTTGAATGTAAAATTATATTTCTTTTTGTGTTTATCCTTCTTCTAAATAGTTGCTGCACAAACAGTTTTGCCTAGTGAAATAAGTGATTTTTACTACTATAATCTAAGCTTGGTAAACTAGGCTCATGGTCAAAGGGATGTACGGAACGTAGTGCTCCCAGACAGCTCAACACAAGCTGGACATACAAATAGAAAGAAGCTCTTTAATCTTCTGAGAATATATTAAGTGGACTTGAAATAATGGCATGGCTTTTTTAAATGTGTTTTAGACAATTTACGCTGGGAAAGTGCTTGTTGCATTGTATAAAGGTCAGACATTTTTATTAAACACAATTTTCTTTTCGAAAATATATTGCAAAACCCTTTCTCGCATTTACTATGAATAATTTATAATATCAAGAAATTATTTATTTCAACGAAAAAAAGTAATTATTGAATTTAAAATTGTCTTCCAAAGAGCGTATTTGAACAAGATTTTTTTTATAAATTTGAGTTTTGTTGTTATATTTCTTTTCAAGTTTTAGTCATTGAATCAGTAATTTTTGTAAAGAATGCTTACAACATTCTGGATCACACTAGTGACTTTACTCTTTGCTTGAGCATGAAACTATGTCCAAAAAATCTTACGATTATTTCAGTCTCTAGCTTGAAGTCTAGTCCTTTCCCTCCCCGAGGCAACACCAAAAATCCTGCTGTGAGGAAAGGGCTAGGGGAGGTGATCCGAATTCCCCACCCCCGGGCCCCACTGAGGAGGGCCTCAAAGGAATGTCCGGAAATGTCTGTACATTAAATATTACGCCACCACCATGAATACAGGGCCAAGCCATTAGGGCCCCCAAATCACTAGCTACGCCACTGTCTTTTAATTGTTTTCATTAATGTGTATCTTGATTTGCTCAGACACTGTACGAGTTAGAGGTGTTCAGGTCATAGGAATTAAACAAATTCGAACTTAAAGAAAACCCACACTACACACAATGCCTATTTGATGTAAGTTTATTAACAATCATCAGTTATAAAATGGAAAATTTCAAATTAATTAAATAAATGAAATACAAGTGTAAAGACAGTTAAGCAAATAAATGTGAAACATTGATGGCTGCAACTCGGTGAAACCATTAATAATCAATAGCACATGTAATTTGTGTTTACTTTAAAATAAGTTGTCTTTTTAAATATCTGTTGCAATGATTTAAATTCAATTAGTTATAGCGAGCGCGTACAGTAGTGGGCTATTAGGTATTTCGTTTATCCTAACTATGTTCTCTGCGTGGGAAGTAATCGAGAGGCGCCATTTACAACGTTGGTCAAGTTATTTATTGCTTTGATATGAAGGTAAGGATGATGAAAAGATAATTTCTTTTGTTAACTTTTGTACCTGAACCTACAATTGTTATAGTTAGCAGGCAAGCACGCTGCTCCAGTGACCAAGACTGAATGTGTTTTAAAATACAAAGTTGGTGTTAAGCGAATCGGTAGAACACCACTGAAACAATTGACAAAAGCATTTTGAACTTGACGAGTAAACTTTTCAAGCTATAGTGAGGACGGGTACCCACCTTGACAACATCTGACCATCTTAAAAACACCAACCCATATTGACAACACCAACCCATCTTGACAACACCAACCCGTCTTGACATTCCTATATCATATATGCCCATCATCAACGATGCTTTCTTCATCTCGTGTTTTTTAGGGGTAACCCCATGTATTATCCATTGAATGTCTTTCAACGAAATAAAATAATAAAACCTATAACGATAATGAGACTAAAGCTAATATCCTTAACACTTATTTTTCATCATCATTTTCTGCCTAAGGCGACAAGGAAACTTTAATAAATTTAAATAAAATGGAAGAAATAGGTAACATAACTGTAGATGAGATAGGTATACAGTCACAACGAAGCTACTGACTCAGATTAATTGCCTGTCAGGTTGTTAAAGAACTAAACAATGAACTGCGTGTAGTTCTTTTTCAAGCCTCTCTAAACCAGGGTAATGTGCCACAGGATTGGAAATTAGCCAACGTAACCACACTCTTTAAGAAATGCGATAAATCAGACCCCGGTAATTACAGACATGTATCACTTACTAGTATCACCTTCAAATTACTAGAACGCATCACATATAGCAGAATAGTTAACCACCTTGACAAATATAATGCCCTAACCCACACCAACATGGCTTTAGAAAAAACAGATCAGGTGAAACGCAATTAATAGGTCTACTAGATGAACTATCAAAAGGCTTAGATAATAATGATCAAATAGATACAATATTACTAGACTTCTCAAAAGCATTTTACAAAGTTCACCACCTAAGTTTACTTAAAAAACTTAAATACTTTGGAATCTCAGGTCCCTTACATCATTGGATCCAAGATTTCCTATTTTGGGTAGGGAGCAAACTGTAATAATTAATGCATGTAAATCTGCACCAATAAAGATTAACTCAGGTGTTCCACAAGGAACTGTGCTAGGTCCCTTACTCTCTTTAATTTAAATAAATGATTTACCCAACAATATCTCAACAGGAACAAAAGTTAGATTATCTGCTGATGATTGTATAATATATAGAATAATTAAATCAGAACAAGGTAGCAAAAATTTTGCAAAAAGACTTAGATAAATTAATAAAATGAGAAACTAACTGGAGTATGTCTTTCCGCCCAGAACAGTGTCAATTGCTAAGAGTAACAAAGAAAAAGAAACAAATAAATTCAAAATATTTTATTCCTGGAAAAGAACTAACCCAAACTTAAGAGGCAAAATACTTAGAAGTCATAATAAATGAAAAACAATCATGGAATCCCCATTTCAATGAAGTTATTTAAAAATAAAATAAACCTTAGGTTTTATAAAAAGAAACTTTTACAAATGTAATAAAGATATAAAATTAAAATGCTACCTCACCTTGGTGAGACCTATACTAGAATATGCATCTTCTGTATGGGACCCAAAGAAAATACAGATAAACTAGAACAGATTCAAAAAAGAGCTGCCAGATTCGTTACTGGAGAATATTTAAAACTGACACGAGTTACACCATAAGTTAAATCATTAAACCTTGAAACACTAGAGGATAGAAAAACCAAGAGTAAATTAGTAATAACACATAAAGCCATTAATTCTAATTTAGAAATACAACACAAAGATAACTTAATACAACCTTCAGATAGACATAAGGATAAAAACACCTTTCTCACATACAAGTTTTCTTTCTTTCCGTCCGGTATTCGGGCGTGAAATGTGTTGCCTGAAAAAACCAGGAAAGCCAACACTTTATCATCATTTAAAACTCTCATAAGAATGCAGGACTAAACACAAACCATAGAGAAGCGTAGGACGCAATAATCTTTTGTATGGATGGAGCGCCTGTAACAGATAAGATACGATTAGAACTAAAGCAGCCAGTTGTAATATTTGCATATCTCTATGGTGATGCCCACTTGATGAGGCTCGCTTGCGATAGATTGAACCGGGTCTTAAGAGCCTAACGGCTCGACCCAAAAGAGAATGTAATATTTGTCAATTCACTTGACTATTAACACCACCTCTCACCCACTCCGTCCTCTGATGGCCATAGTATTTGTATAACCCTGGGACAAGTTTACCACAATATGTTTACTAAATTAGATCTGAAAAGGAAGTTCCTCTGTAGAATGTTCCACTTCTAAGAAATCGGACTAGTCAATATTTTAGATATTCCGTTGTTCTAAAACAGCATATATCATGGCTATTAATCTATTTTTAAAAATCGTTGTAATAGAGCCGTCTTGAAACAATACATATAGAGTTGTAATAGAGCCGTCTTGAAACAATACATATAGAGTTGTAATAGAGCCGTCTTGAAACAATACATATAGAGTTTTATATAGATGACTTATTTTTTCTCATTTCCAACATATAAAATGTTTTTCCATGACAGACAGCCACCTATAAATTGTACTGAGCTGGTACAGGAGACAGCTGTTCATTGTCATAAATATGTACAAGTACTGTGTGAAATGTTGTTCTGTGGGATGAAAGCTTGCCACGAAATTACCACCTAAGTACTATCTTACGTCACATTACCAACACTTAAGCCGGTGATGCGTATTTGAGCTCGCGAGACGTCCACAACAAGCCCTAACCCACCCCACCCCATCCCAGCCCATACTCAGTTAAGACGTTAGCTCCCCTAAATCTCTCACGCCACCGATGATGTCCCCTGCATGGAAACTCTTGAAAACTAAACAATGGCACAAATTACAATTGGAATGCAAGCGTTCAGTATGTGCTTAGTTCCCTTGAATCTCTAGCCACCATTACCTAGTTTACATTTAAATTATATTTCTACAAGTCTCAAGAATATTTTATATAGTATTTGAGGCATGGGCAGAGACCAAATACAGCGCAGAGATTTAATAATTTATTTGCACACTTCCTCCTGTTGGCTGTGAAATACGAACGTTTAGTGAAAACCAACAAAAAGATAATAAAATAGTTTTGTAATAGGTATATATTTATAAGTTCCATGAGTGTCGCGTTTTTACCCTAAAAATTACCCTACCAGTTCTTTAGGAGCCCCTGCTATCACCCTTTAAATTGTTTCAAAGATCAAAGAGTATTTTTAAAACTAATTCCCTGACATTTGATATTAACGTAGTTTTTAATTCTTTCTTAACCGCCTGTATCAAAGGGAAATTTTTAATACACCAATTAATAAAGAAAAACTAACTCGTAGCCGCATAGCCAAAGGGACTTAAACGCCTTAAAACATGAACAAGAAAATGTTATGATGTGAGGGAAAGCTGTAAATGGCTTTCTATGAAGGAAAAAAATCAGTTTAGTCTGAAAAGGATCGAACTTCTTATAAAAGCATTTGAAATATGGGGCGTTGGGGGGGGGGTCGGACGTCGCGATGTTTGACATATGTTATGTCATATTAAATGTGGCATGTTCCCCCTGGAGATATCAGCTACTTGCCCTACAGCCAAGCTGGCCGACAAAAAGAACATTTCGTGCTGTAATAGCCACAGAGATTTGTTATAAAACAGATGAGACGTTGTCCTCATTAAAAGCAGATCTGTCCCCGGGCTCAGAGGAGGTTTTGCTGTTACTTGCTTCAGATGGATCGAAAAGGTTGGGAAGGGGGGTGTCTTAGTTTTATGTATGTGTGGTAGACAATGGGGTGTCTTCAGGAGGTTGGGGAGGGGGTGTCTTAGTTTTATGTATGTGTGGTAGACAATGTGGTGTCTTCAGGAGGTTGGGGAAGGGGGGTGTCTTAGTTTTATGTATGTGTGGTAGACAATGTGGTGTCTTCAGGACGTTGGGGAAGGGGGGTGTCTTAGTTTTATGTATGTGTGGTAGACAATGTGGTGTCTTCAGGAGGTTGGGGAAGGAAGGGAATAAATGTTTTAGTTTGGTGTAATATTGGAGAATAGAGTAAATGAATGGTTTAGTTTAGTACCGGGAGAGATAGGGGATGAACATTTGATATGTTACCACTTGAACACAGGGATCTTACTTAAGGAGAGTAATAGAGCGAAACTTTACGTTTTTATAAAAGGCCGGCGAGGAGCATGGCTCTCATTTCATTTCACTCAACGTCTCATCTGTTCTCTCAGATAAACTCGGGATTAGGCAGAGATGGACCAATGTATGGACAAGTCAAACATGGGCACTGGCCATAAGATTTTTCTATGGACTAAGATATGCTATTTGTTTAATGTTTGTTTTATAAAATAAATTCGAAAATAATTATCCGTATGATATATAAAAATTCAAACAATGTATTGAATTGGTTGATTGATATTTACTTTTTAACATTGAATGACTTTACAAAACTATAATCTAATTACAGATAATAAAAGATTATAACTATATAATTATCATAAGATATGAAATGACACGAAATTTATTATCAATCTTGTGCTATATATTACATAGAGTTTTAGAACACTTGAGAGGGGCGATTGTTCATTCCGATTATAGAGTTAAGCTTGAGAGTTCATTCAAGTTAGGATTAGGGTTAGGATTTCAATGACCATGGGATTACGGTTGATAATTCATTAAGGTAGGGTCAGGAGTGATAGCCATTCGTGATGCGTATAAAAAATGTCTTAACAAAGCTGGGACTAAACCTGAGTAAAGATAATGTTGCCTTGCATGGCTTACACATGACTAAAGACAATGTTGCCTTGCATGGCTTACACATGATTAAAGACAATGTTGCCTTGCATGGATTACACCTGTATAAAGGCAATGTTGCCTTGCATGGCTTACACCTGTATAAAGGCAATGTTGCCTTGCATGGCTTACACGGACTAGTTGCTCCTGAGTTTGTAAATACTGAAGATTGAGGCAAGGCATCAACAACTCACTGAGAAACCAAACCAGGAGTTCTGGCTTTAACCAAAACGTGGATCCAGTGTCTAACACAATCCACCATCCATACAGGAAGGCTGGTTGGCAACTGTGCCGTGTGAAACATATAAAATTATTGTTTTCAAGAACTAACCATGGTACACATTCAAAAGCTATTCGAGGCGACTATTATTCAATGATTATTGCAGGAAAATAAACACATGATTAAATGAGATTTAATTTCATAGATTAACCAAAACATCTTAGACTTCCTTCTGTCATGCGCAGAAATCATGCCGCTTTAAGGACAAACAAACACTGGCACATGAATGGGAATAAGAAACTTTGTAATGATGCATCATATGTTTTAATCCTAACGACACTCAGTGGGTGATTATACATCCATTAATCCTCACTTTTTAACAAAGATAAACGCATATCTAACTGAACTTAGTTTGATTTGCTCAACATGTCACCGTTGGTAGTATGTGATCTTTGGCAATATGTCACCGTTGGCAGTATGTGATCTTTGGCAATATGTCACCGTTGGCAGTATGTGATCTTTGGCAATATGTCACCGTTGGTAGTATGTGATCTTTGGCAATATGTCACCGTTGGCAGTATGTGATCTTTGGCAATATGTCACCGTTGGCAGTATGTGATCTTTGGCAATATGTCACCGTTGGCAGCATGTGATCTTTGGCAATATGTCACAAAAAGGAACATGTCACTCACAATATCCCACTCTTGTAAACACTTCACTTGCACCCTAACAGGTCAGTGGCGTCACTAGAGGGTGCGGTGGGGTGGGACGATTGACACCATCAAGGGGGGACACCAAAATGTAAAATTCTGTATGTTCCCGTTGTTGGCACTGGGAAACTCTGAGGACTTCAGTGGGTTAAGTTGTGAGGGGGTGACACCATGAGCTACCGCCCCGGGTGACACCAACCATAGTGACGCCTCTGAACCACGTTAACATGAATGTGACATGCCACCACTTAAACTTATTGTAGGAAAAGTATTTAAAATAGTGTCTTGGTCAACTTGAGAAGATTACACCTCGATGACACCTTGTGTAATCACAACTTATTTAATCATAACTTAGCTAATCACAATTTACCTAATCACAACTTATTTAATCATAACTCAGCTAATCACGATTTACCTACTCACAACTGACGTAATCATAACTCAGCTAATCACGATTTACCTACTCACAACTGACGTAATCATAACTCAGCTAATCACGATTTACCTACTCACAACTGACGTAACCTAAAGTCAACCAATGAGCTGTTTTAACATTTTTATTTTTAAAAAGTCGAATTTATTCATGTAAATGAACATGTTTGAAATGATGACAGCTGGTAAAATTAAATTTTAAAGATATTTGTTATTAAAATATGGTTTTTAAACAGTCAAGTCTTCACCCTAGAATATTGCCATTGGAAATAAATGTTTTAATAAGTGATCACTGATGCGAGACAGGTGCTACTCACGTGGCTCTGATAGGATTCGGTGAGAGAGTCCTTCTGGTTGACCAGTGGGACCACGATGACCGCTGCTAGCACGGCAGACATGAAGACGGTCAGCATCAGGAGGTAGCGGCATCTCTGTTGGGACAATCTGCTGGGACATAGAGAAAATTTTGTGAGATAATCTTCTGGGACATAGAGAAAATTTTTGTGAGGTAATCTGCTGGGACATAGAGAAAATTTTGTGAGATAATCTGCTGGGACATATAGCAAATTTGTGTGACATAATCTGCTGGGACATATAGCAAATTTGTGTGACATAATCTGCTGGGACATATAGCAAATTTGTGTGCGATAATCTGCTGGGACGTAGAGAAAATTTTTGTGAGGTAATCTGCTGGGACATATAGACATTTTTGTGAGACAATCTGCTGGGCATAGAAAAAATACACATTTAGGAATGGTATGGCAATAATTTGGCCCAGTGATAGAGTATGTTACCTGGATAGTTCATACAAACATAGAACTTTAAAATTCGTACACAGACCAACCCACAATCACGATGATTAAAAAAAGAAAGACTACCCTGGGCCTTGGCAGGACATGTTGAAAGTGGCCGGAATGAAGAGCATCAAAGTTATGTACATGAACATGCCTAGGGGCTGACTGGTCGCCATAAACTTATGTGGATCGATGATGTGGAGATGTACATACACTATGAGCTGGGTGTTTTGGCGTGGAGGAGGAAAGCCATGGATCGCTCCTAATGGAAGGATGTGGTGGAGCAGGTCAGGGACCTACATGGGCTGTAGTGCCACTGATGATGATGACGATGGCAATAAGTGAATTTTTAACTACACGGCATGACATGATATGAAATGTACTTCACAATGCACCCTTAGACCAGAATAAATAATTTAAAATTGTATCATATTCATCCAATATTTATTTATAAAGCTGTATTATATTTTTAGGACCGGATGAATTTTTGAAGCCGGATACTATTTTTATTATTATTAAATCCTTTACATTATCTTTTATCTTAGATATACAGACGCTCCTTCTATGCAGAAGATAATTGCGTCCACAGACCATGAGAGAAGATATGTTGGCAAGTGATGCAGCGGTCACAAGCCACGGCTATAGGGGTTCCACGCATTACCCCAGCCGCCTAACTATTGTCTAGTTGGGTACCCATTCAGAGCTGGGTGACTCGGAGACTCCTCAGGCCCCGGGAATAAATCCTCGCCTTCGCGTGGATTCGAACTCGTGACCGTCGACCGTATGACAGTCGAGCGCGCTACCTCTCGACCACCACGTCCCATTAACACATGGCGTCTGGAATTTTGCTTGCTTGATTGTTGAAAAAACTTTGGATAGATTTTCAACCCACTTCCTCGTATGCAAGCGAGTTGAAACTTTGCAGGCTGACTCGTGCCGAAGATAAATTGATCTATCAAAATTTCAGATCGATCGACAGTTCTGTAATTAAATTAATGAATTTTTATATTTCTCTATGTATCTCTACGTAGCATGTTGATTTTTGTGCTAGAGTGTCGCGGTGCGTATTATAGTCAACAACCATTTTAATACTTAAAGAAATGATATATTATTTTAATGTAGAATTTAATGTATGAAAGGTGCTTCATCAGATTATTTGATTTGTGTTCGGGGGGGGGGGGATAACAATTCAGATGATTACATTCTACTTTGATCGAAACAAACAAAAGTTTTGAACGCTTTTATTGTAAAATAATACGATTTTTTAAATATAAAAAAAACACTTGTATTTAAAATTGAACCCTCTCTCGAGTCGAATAGGCTGCACATAGTAACTATAGTACATGCAAATACATACGTATCACACCAACTGCTTCAAAACTCGGTAACAACAGTGGCGTAGCTAGAGCTTTTGCCGCCCGGGGCGGTTACAATTTGCCGCCCTTTTAGGAGACATCTATAAATGACGTCAAACAGGGGGGATAAGTGTGACGTCATTCAAAACGCGCATTTTTAAATAAAAGTCCCACTTCAATATATGATTGCCGACATTTTATTCAATGAAGTTTTACATGGTTTCATGCGTGTTAGGATGTTAGAGTGCAGCCTTACACGAACAATATTTAAATCACAAAAAAAAAAAATTATTGTAAACCTTGTCATTTTCAAATAGAAAATACGCTTTATCGGGGGGGGGGGCATGACTTTGTGATGTCCCATTAAAGAAGAGGTCTACGTTTTTGTGACCACGTGTGACCTGGGAGCAGGGGGGTGAAAAATCAGCCAAAAATTGCGTGGCGTCAATAAGGACCACCACTTAATCAATAATCGTATGATTGTTTTATAAATAAATAAACATTAATAAATAATTTTAATTGAAACAATTACATTGTAAAAGTAAAAGGTGGGGAAGATGTTAACCGTTCCATGGCATATTTAATTAAGTAAGCATTAATATAAGAGACCGTATAAGATGATATAAAGTTGGGTAAAGAATTTTCCAATCTATACTGTTCAATATATTTTAATAGATCAAGGGGTCATTTCCCCCCCCCCCCGTTTTTCTAACTCATTGCCTCTTCTTGTAGCGTAGGTAAAGCCAGGGCTGGTCTTAAGCCACTGCCACCTATTCGGCCGCAGTGGGTTTGAGCTTTCATAGACCCCACCTATCTTAAATTTCACTTATTATCCTTATTAATACCTTATCCTTACCCAAATTGAACCAAGCGCATTCCTTTTTCGCAAACTAAGCTGCATAATGCCCGCTATTGCTAAGCAAGGCCCTGTGTACAGCCATAAAAACCTGGAACCTTTCGTTCAATATTGAAATGTTCTTTATCAGTGATAGTAAAGAAATTAATTTGATAACATTTTTCAATCAGTAGGTTACACGAATATTTTCTTGGAAGGACATGCAACTGACCAGCGGGTTCTATTATTTTCTTCTATAATTATATCTATGGATAAAAACATTTCTTGTACGACTTGCTCTAAAGATAGAACCCCGTCTCCTGAAATTTCTCCACTCATACTTTTTCTCCTCTTAACTCGGCGTTGAGGTGATATCTCCGAATGTCTACAATCTTTAACAGCGTTCTGTATTCGCGCATAGCTTTGTCCAATGAAATGGGTTTGAATTATTTTTTTTTTTAAACGTGTTTCCATAAATTGAGATTCTATAGAAAAGAAAAATATTGCATCGATATGAGTAAAGTTATAGCATCTGTTCTCGTTTTACTAGTTACTTCTTCAGATGTCAAAATTTTTTCTAAAACGCTTGAAATTTTTAAGTGTGTCCTTTTCGAAGTTATTTATGTTATTGCGATGTTTATTAACGGAGAAATTTGAATGTCATGTAGCTGGTACTTGTTAGCACATTATTCTGCCATGTCGAAATTCCACACAAAAATTGCGTGAATCCTTTAATTAAGATTCGAAATTAAGAATATTTTTGTTTCGCCTTGGTTTTTCCCCTTCAAAAGAAAATTTGCGGCTGTCGAAAAGGGCTTTATTTTTTAAAATGCCCACAAATGCCGCCCCTTAGATGAGTGCCGCCCGGGGCGGACCGCCCCACCGCCCCCCCCCTAGCTACGCCACTGGGTAACAATAAAATATATTTTGATTTATCTTTGTTCTGAAATGGTGCACATAGTTTTAAAACACTTAACGTTTCTTTTACATTTATTTACATTGTTTTAATAATTGTAAAATACTAAATGACATGTCTGTTTAATCAAAGGGTTACACATTACACGAGACTAAATCACAAGAAAAAAATGCTAGTATTCATTGTTTAAATAGAACAATGAAAATATTTCTTGTACTGAAACTGTAATGGAAAATCTGTAAAACACTTGTTACAGGCATTCAGCGTTCTTGACGTTTTAGCTCGTCAGCATAGTCAAATAAAGACACGTCTATATACCTTCTACGTCAACAAAGCCTTAAAGACGGGTACAATATCTTAGCACTGGCGGCCTTGAACTTTTGGAAGTAGCAACAAGTTTTACGAACACCATTGGTGCCCCACCCCCTGCCACCCCGATGTAATGATGGATGTATTTGTAGCCATGGAGTCAACAGATCAATCTGTGCTTCCAATGGGTGAGCCAGGAAGATTCTTTCATTCGTTCTACCGGGTTTACGCGGTGCTAGAGATACCATTATAGGCATTGACATTGAGAGATAGAGGCACCAACAAGGGACGTTACTACAGGCTGTCACCACCAGTGAAGGTACACAAAGAATAAATAACAAAGATTTTAGCGTGTTCGACTCCAAATGAATTGGTGCAGTATGAAGAGAATTTGCTTTCCTTCTTAATACTTTTACATAACGCCGTTAGAACAATTCCATTTTATGCATTAAAAGATAGGTTTTCTAACATTAAAAGATAGGTTTTCTAACATTACAAGATAGGTTTTCTAACATTAAAAGATAGGTTTTCTAACATTAAAAGATAGGTTTTCTAATGTTAATCTTTTTTATTTACGCCCAAGTTGTTATTTTTATTAGAAATTCTATTGCATGTTATAGATAAGGATAAAAACACCTTTCTTATCCCGTATGCAAGAACAAACACATAAAAGTTTTCTTTCTTCCCGTCCGGTATTTGGGCGTGAAATGTGTTGCCTAAAGAAACCAGGAAAGCCAACACTTTATCATCATTTAAAACTCTAATAAGAATACAGGACTAAACACAAACCATAGATATATGAAGAACGCAATAATCTTCTGTACAGAAGGGGCGTCTGTAATTTATAAGATTAGATAAGAAGATGAGATGAAAAAAAGCTAATGGTGCGGGGGGCGGGGCGGATACAAGCAGTAATGGGATTTTTTTTTTGGCATTATGTCTTCATTGCAATATTTCCATATGTTATAAACGCCCCTGTATTTATAAGCTGATCTATAGATTGCTTATATTAGATGTTCGAAAGGTCCTCAACTTTATCTATTGTTCTAAAAGTCATAACTATTCCAGATGTATTTTAGATCACTGCTATTGTCAGATGTTCTATAGATCACTGCCATTGTCAGACGTTCTATAGATCACTGATATTGTCAGATGTTCTATAGATCACTGCTCTTATCAGATGTTCCATATGATCACTGCTATTATCAGATGTTCTATAGATCACTGCTATTATCAGATGTTCTATAGATCACTGCTATTGTCTGATGTTCTATTGATCACTGCTATTATCAGATGTTCTATAGATCACTGCTATTATCAGATATTATATAGATCACTGCTCTTATCAGATGTTATATTGATCGCTGCTCTTATCAGATGTTCTATAGATCACTGCTATTATCAGATTATCAGATGTTCTATAGATCACTGCTATTGTAAGATGTTCTATAGATCACTGCTATTAACAGATGTTCTATAGATCACTGCTCTTATCAGATGTTCTATAGATCACTGCTATTATCAGATGTTCCATATGATCACTGCTATTATCAGATGTTCTATAGATCACTGCTATTATCAGATGTTCTATAGATCACTGCTATTATCAGATGTTCTATTGATCACTGCTATTATCAGATGTTCTATAGATCACTGATATTATCAGATGTTATATAGATCACTGCTCTTATCAGATGTTATATTACAAATTGATTACAAACTGGCCGTTCTGTGTCACAACTTCTTTTCTGACTCATGCCCTTCATATCTTACTGAACTTTTGTCAGTCTACTCACCAAGTCGTCAGCTACGCTCCTCTGCGGATACACGCATTCTCTGTGTTCCTAAGATAAGAACTAAAACATTTGGCGAAAGGTCATTCTCCTTTTGTGCAGCCAAACAATGGAATTCTCTTCCATTACACATCCGTAGCATTTCAACTGCTAAGTCATTTAAGACTGCACTTAAGACACATCTTTTTAAAATTTATTTTCAAAAATAATAAAACCACATTTCTGTAATTGATTAACGTAGCTGATGTATTGATTATATCGTATTGTCATTTATGTAGTTAATATGCTATGAATGTTTCTTTTTATTTATATATGTATTGTTGTTTCCATGTAAAGCGCTGTGAGCCTGGCTCCTTGCTGGGATACAGCGCTATATAAATTAACATTTTATTATTATTATTATTATTATTATTATTATATTGATCGCTGCTCTTATCAGATGTTCTATAGATCACTGCTCTTATCAGATGTTCTATAGATCACTGCTATTATCATATGTTCTATAGATCACTGCTATTATCATATGTTCTATACATCTCTGCTATTATCATATGTTCTATAGATCACTGTTATTATCAGATGTTCTATAGATCACTGCTATTATCAGATGTTCTATAGATAACTGCTATTGTCTGATGTTCTCGAATGTCAATAGACAAATTATTTAAATGTAAAATTAAGTATTGAGAAGCCGTGGCACAGATTGAATGACCACTAACCGAATCCAAAGAAATATAAGTTAATGGAAAGTGTTATGAAAGTCATATCAAATTAAAAACTCTCGCTGACAATTCCATTATTTCGTGCTACTGATTATCGCTACTTCAAGCTAACATAAGATTCTACATTAGTACCCATAAGATTCTACATTAGTACCCATAAGATTCTACATTAGTACCCATGTAGATAAAACGTTAAGATGTGTTTTAATATGATTGTTAAGATACGTTTGTTGATGCTCATGAGACCAGTGTGACAAATTCTGTTATTATGAAAAGTCTCCGGTCATATTGGACCCTAGTTTAAAGTGACTTATTGAAGGGACTTATTGAAGTGACTTATTGAAGTGACTTATTGAAGTGACTTATTGTAGATGCTCAATGAGACCAGTGTGACGAGTTCTGTGATTATGAAAAGTCACCGGTCGTATTGGACCCTAGTTTAAAGTGACTTATTGAAATCTCATTGACACGTAACGGCCCAAAAGCGTGAGATCTCTTTGCAAAATTAAGGGAAAGCCACTAAGATCGTGGGTGAGAGGGGAGCGACGAAGATTGGGTGTGTGTGAGAGAGGATTGGGGCGTGGGGTGCAAAGGGCTCGGGGGAGGGTAAAGGGATTGGGGCGTGGGGCGTAAACGGCTCTAGTGAACAGCTGAGGGCTTGAGCTGAATGGCACCGATCAATATTTCAATCTGGACTGTCCTGTGACGTCAAAAGTACACATCAAGGTTTCCCCTGGTTTTTTTTTTTTTTAAATATATATTTTTATTATGGTTCTTTGAGCAGGGGATGTAATCAATTTTATCGCCATGAACAAAACAAATGGCAGGTAATCCAAGTAATGCAGAGCTAGTCTGAGAAATATATATTATGTATAAGTTCAGCCTTGCGGCTTTTAAGACATAAAACTAATTGTGTATAAGCAACAACGGAATAGGGGACTCTGTTTTTTTATATATCCGTGTTAGTGTAACTTTTCAGTGCTCTGCTTTCTGCGAATTACTTGACAGATAGATTTACTTGGGTTTGCTTCCCCTAACAAACGCTAACCACAAGTTTGATGTTTGGTATGTTGCTTGTTCGATGTTCATTTAAACAGCGATGTAAAAAAAAATGTGCAAAGAATGCAGTTAAAATATTTGTTCATTAACTCAAAATATCTGCCGCGGCTTTATTATTGGTTGTCGGGGTATAAGTACTAAATGGGATGAGAGATATATTGATGGAAAGTACTCACACCGATGAGAAGAACCTTTATTTATTTTCATTTTTTTTTAAATTTATTTATATTTTTTAAGTAATAACAAGTAATGACTATGATGTGAAGTAATCACATGGATGGCAAGTACTCACACTGATGGAAAGTGAACTTTTTGGAAGAACTGACTTTGATGTGAAGTACTCACATTGCTGTGAAGTACACTTTTTGGAATACTGACTATGATGGGCGCAGGAGCAGCGTTTGGGGGTGGCAACTGGGGCGACTGCCCAGGCCCCGCGCTTAGGTAGGCCCCGCGTTTCGGTCCTGAACATGTCTCGTCCTGGTTAATAGCCTATACATGTAGAACCAAAGAGTGGATGGTAGAACGTATGCTGGAAACGATTATAAAGAAACGAAAGAGGCAATCTTTTAATCCTTTTTGAAGGTCAAATTCCGTAGCGATCTTTACTAGTACTCTGGCCCCGCGGGGTCATTGCTGGCACTAGGCCCCGCGCTTACCTAACGCATCCACTGATGATGGGAAGTACTGACACTAATAGGAAGTATCATTTTGGAAAGTACTGACTATGATTGGAAGTGCTCACACAAATGGGAAATACACTTTTTGGAAGTACTGACTATGACGGGAAGTACTTACACTAATGATAAGTACACTTTTGAGAAGTATTGACGGTGATAGAAAGAGCGGTGAGGGTATAGGAAGGGAGCTCTAGAATGAGAAAAGATTGAGAGAGGGGGTTAGGTAGAAAGGGGAGCTCTAGAATGAGAAAAGATTGAGAGGGAGGGGTTTAGGTATAAGGGGGGGGGCTGAATATTTGACTTTTGGAGATTGGTTTCTTTGGGGGTGGGGGTTGTCAAATTTAAACAGTTGGTGTTTTCTTATAAAAGCGCACACATTAAATTTTGTTTATTGTGATAATTATAGCCTCTAACCAACTTCCGCGATCAAAGATCTGATGACATTACACATATATGAATCATGAGGTCACTGACCTATATGTTTACCACCCTTAAGCTCAAAGAGCTGATGACATTACATATATATGAATCATGAGGTCACTGACCTATATGTTTATCACCCTTAAGCTCAAAGAGCTGATGACATTACATATATATGAATCATGAGGTCACTGACCTATATGTTTATCACCCTTAAGCTCAAATCAAAGAGCTGATGACATTACATATATATGAATCATGAGGTCACTGACCTATATGTTTATCACCCTTAAGCTCAAAGAAGAATGCACACCGCGATGACGTAATATTTACACGTTCCAGCACTTTGAACAACGTTGGGGGTCTTCAAGACACTAATTAGAAGTAGAGAATAAGGGTCCTTGAAGTTCGGATTACAGAATTGCAGAACTGTAATTTATGACAGACGGGGGGATAAACTGAGGGAGAGATCAGAATTGCAGAACTGTAATTTATGACAGACGGGGGGATAAACTGAGGGAGAGATCAGAATTGCAGAACTGTACTCTTATGGCAGACGGCGGGATAAACTGTGGGAGAGGTCTGGTATGTGTCACAGACCTTCATGCTTTTTTTTCACTTTTTCTTTGGATACTTCGGATTCCACCGCAGCTAAGTTCCTTCATTTTTCATTTTTTATTTTTATTTTCGTTTTGTTTGTGTCTTGTATGTTCGTTGATAAAGGCTCTTTGCCGAAACGTTCGCTGTTTTGTTACGTCCGGTCAGGCTAACCCATACCTTGTTTACGTCTTTTCCATTGAATTTTGCATATCCTTACAATAAAATATTCGTATATAATACCATGTCATACGATGTAACCTACTAAATGAAGAATTTGCACATCAAATAAATGACTCTTTTGATATTGACAGAGAAAATTTCAGTATTGAAAGGAAAAGGATCCCAGTTTTTGTAGCTTTACCTACACTACTAGATGAAAGCATTACTTTCGAAAAACAAGGGGAAATAGCCTTTTATTTATTAAAATTTATTCAACAGTATAGATTGGAAAATTATGTACCCAACAGAAAAATTGTAATTTTGCTAAGAATTTTCTCAACAACTGCTATCAGTGTTGCTAGTTGTGAAAAGAGCTTCTCCGAGGTGAAGTTGATAAAAAAAATCTTTGTTCCACAATGAGTGATTTATTACCATAAAATCTTGCAATATTGAACGTACAGCAAGATATTAAAAATAATTTAAAATAGCAAAGGCATCACATCAAAACTTTCTACTATGTAAGTTAGTAAACTAAATGTATAAATATTATTACATTCTAATGTATAAAATTTCTTTTAAAAAGAAATTCCTTTTGGTGACTTTTTTGGAATATGTGTTGGTTTATGGTGGGGGATGGGTGGTGGTTGTTGACCTGCAACCTCAGTAACTTTATGAATGGCCTCTAAAAAGGGCGGCAAATCGGAGACCGCCCTGGTTTCTTGACTCCTTTAAGTATTGCAAACATATGAAGTTATTTTTTTACTCTACCAAGAACATGGATAATAGTAAATGAGAAGTATAGATGTCATAGTTTAAAGATAATGTGAAAATAATTATAGCATAGAATACAAGGTCTTTATTTTTATGTAACATTTGTAAATTTATTTATTTTTTGGGGGGTATGAAGCACTGCAATCAGTAAATTGATTAAATGGGTCCAATATAAATGACTAAATGTCAAGCAACCACATGTGTCAATGATTTCAATGTGCTGCTATAATACTGTTATTAAAATTGCCTCGCTAACACAGCACAGGATAAAACAGTAACTTATTAAACTATAAAAACTATATTCCACGATCAGAAGCGTCACTAGGGTGGGTATCATCCAGACAGGTAGTCCATGGTGACCCCGCCCCCCTCACGACTTACCCCATAAATCTTCTCCGAGTCTGCCAGTGCTAAAATTTATTGAACATACAGAATTTTACATTTCGGTGTCGCCCCTTGCGATGGTGTCGCCAGGTGCGGTGCGCACCACTCGCCCCCTGCTATTGACGCCTCTGTACACAATAACTGTTTCTATTTTTAAACTTTAATCAACGTTAAATTGCAATTATAAAAGTGGGTTTTGCTGTAAATGTAAACAAGGATCAGATCACTCTTATTCCTAACTTACAGTGGTATCTGATGGACCAATGACAATATTATCTCACAACACACAAGAGCAATATCACCAGCAAACACGATGTCTCTTCTCTAAACTGTTCCCCTATCACTCATGATAATCTTCGCTTCGTCTCCTTTCACCGCTATCTTGCCCTTGAATATGTGTACACTTCAAGAAATGTTCCAGAACTAAGAGAGGTTGAGAAATGACCTTCTAATACTTAGTTGGATCGACCACGTCATCCACGATGTGGTGCACGGTTTGCTCATTTGCCCATGATTGACGAGCGTGTGTGGGGCTAACCTCAATGGGTTGACCTTTTGACCCGTCTAGTAGTACTGCGAGGCGGGGCCCATAATGGACCGTAAATAGCGAGGACTAAATATATTAATATCAGGGTGTTTAAGCATTGTATTGTCCTGGGCGTGGGCCATAAGTTTTTATATCAAAACCTCTAAGTGTTTCACGGGTCAAGATGACCCGCCAACCCGTACCTGTTGTGCCACGTCCCTCCCCTCAAACTACAAGGAGGCTTGTAACTTTTCACGGCTGGATTCCCAGCAGCCGTGGATTGTTTCCACATCATCTGTCCATCTAAACCTGCGTCTGTGTTTGAACCGTTTTCATCTGGTGCTGTGGCCTCAGTTCTTCAACTTTTATTTTTATTCTCTGTAAGTGTCTCGCCAGCGCGTCCAAGTAAATATTCTAATAATTCTATTAACGTGACGACACTCCAATGGCGTTGACGTGGAAATTTTAAAAAAATTGAAATATTTCTGTTTGAAAACAATAATAAATATATTTAAATATTTTTTATTATTACAAAATATTTGGTATCAGGCAGGAGCTTTAAAAAATAGTAGTAAGAATTGTTTCATGAAGAGAAATCTGGGATCAACCTACTGACGTCCCTTTTACACAAGTCAATTATATCAGTCTATTGTCAGTCTTCTTGAAGTCTCCACTTTTTATATCAGTCTATTGTCAGTCTTCTAAAAGGCTCCCCTGTTAAATCAGTCTATTCTATTTATTCTTAAAGGATCTACTTTTAAATCGCAGGTATCATGATTTCGCCAACCACTACAGTCGGACCCGGTTATGTCGACGGCCTAAGGGTTTCCCGACAAGCGTCGAGGTAATAGTGTTAGCGAGATAACCGAAGTCGAGATAAGTGGGTTCGACTGGTATTTGAAAATCAGGCATTGGCGCCTGTTCAGTAAGCTCAATGAATTGTTTTTTTTCCTGAACTTCTTTAACTTCTTCTCCCTTACAAAGATGTTAAGAAATTTTGAGTATACCATTTTCAGAGCCTTTTATTTCTGGCGTACATCCTGGCGTGACAACTTCTCTGGTGAATGACGTCCTACATCCTGGCATGACAACTTCTCTGGTAAATGACGTCCTACATCCTGGCATCACAACTTCTCTGGTGAATGACGTCCTACATCCTGGCATCACAACTTCTCTGGTAAATGACGTCCTACATCCTGGCATGACAACTTCTCTGGTAAATGACGTCCTACATCCTGGCATGACAACTTCTCTGGTGAATGACGTCCTACTCTGAGACTATAGATGTTGTTACCGATCAACACGTTGTACATTTTTTTAGTCCAATCGCATTTCTTGAAATGTTGTTGTATATTTTTAGTCATCTTACTTATTTGGTTACGGATATCCTGGTCTAAAATTTCAGGGTGAATTCCTAGTTCAAAATTAGTTTATCGGATTTCCATCGTTAATTTTTCTGACCTGTGTTCGCGGTTTGGATTGCGTAAATTTAATTTGTATTGTTCTATCCTCGGGGTTATAATCACTTGCACACAATAGACTCAATCCGTTACATGAAGTTAAAAAGTGTTTTAATTCTTAGCATCTGAAATACAAAACTTAAAATGTGGCTCTATTTACAAGAATTTTCTATTATTAGCAGTACACAGTAATACAAGAAGTGAGGATTCTGATGACAACCATTCATAACAAATTTAATATAACACTGCGCTTTTGAGCCTTAAATCGTTTTTTCGCGAGAATGCTCTATAAAGTAGGTAAAAAAACAAAAAAAAAATATTATGAATCCTTTATTTACGAGACATGACTAAAAGTATGTTCATTATAATACGCATCTCACGACAATCCAAAAATCAAATATTGTAGTTATTTAAAGGATTTATAGTTTTAAAAAACTAGTAGATACTACAGTCTGCCTGATAAATACTAGCTCGATTTGATCACGGGAAAAGAGTTATAATTATTTTTTTTAAATACAATACACACCTTTCCTATTCCGGAATTCGGGCGTGAAATAGGTTGCCTCAGGTAACCAGGAAAGACAACACTTTATCATCATTTAAAACTCTAATTAGAATGCAGGATTAAACACAAATGGATAAGCGTAGGACGCAATAATCTTCTGTATAGAATGAGCGTCTGTAACAGATAAGATCAGATTAGAACTAAAGCAGCATGTTGTAATATTTGTCTACCTCCATGGCGATGCCCGCTTGATGAGGCTCGCTTGCGATAGATTGAACCGGCTCGACCCAACAGAGAATGTAATATTTGTCAATTCACTTGACTATTAACACCACCTCTCACCCACTCCGTCCTCTAATGGCCATAGTGTTTGTATAAACCTGGGCGGCCATTCCACCTGGGGCCCGATCCAGCCACATTTATTATACAATATAATAAGTTAGGGGCCCTTAAATCATCGGGGGCCACTGGCTTTAGCCCAGTCAGCACCTCCCTTAATCCGCCATAGACCCTGGGACATAGTTTACCACAACATATTTACTAAATTAGATCTGAATAAAAAAGAATCTCAACATCTCAACACTTCTTTCCAACTTTTTTAGAAGGAGGTCATACCCGGAAACAATCTTAACATCAGCTGTCAATAGAATTAAAGGCATGACCAGACAGGACACATTTACATCATCTGTTCACGATCAATGTGATAGATGCAAATTTGTTTTAACTTTCCATCGCCATAATTTTAAGGCCCGCCAGGTGATTCTCAAAAACCGACCAATCCTTATGGCTGACCCTCTAACTCAGCAGGTCTTCAAAAAACCTCCTCTTTTTGCTTTCCGAAGAGATAAAAGCCTCAGAGACATACTTGTAAGAAGTCACCTTCCCACAATGAAAGCACATATTGGAACAAAAGGTTGCAACCGTAACCGTTGCAATACTTGTCCATATGTGGTTGAAATTAACAAAATTTATTTCCCTCTTGAACAATTCGAAATAAAAGATGGATTCACTTGCACCAGTCGCAACGTGATTTATGCAATTATTTGCAAGAGATGTAATAAAATTTATGTGGGTGAGACAGGTCGTCGTCTTGGAGATCGGTTTAGAGAACACCTGTACAATATAAATAAACAGGCTCGGTGTCCTGTGTCTAAACATTTTAACAGTGTTGACCACGATGGCATTTTGGATATTGTATGCATTATATGCAACCGCTACCCTTGATAGAGTCCACATGGAAAATAGACTCAGATTTGGTACGTTGGCTCCATATGGAATTAACCAAATCCACAATTTTACCTGACTGCAAAATCGTTTTCCCGTTGTGGTTTTCACTGTTACTTTAGATACTTCAACTTCCTCCTTTTTCTTATATTCTATGTCCGTGTTTATTTTTGTTTTTCTCTTCTTTTCATTTTATCACATATACTTTAATATGATGTTTTAATTTTAAGATATAATATATGTAAGTAAATGTTTTTGTACTGATGAAGGCATGAGCCGAAACGTCTACCATTATTTGTATTAGTTGATAATAAAGCTTTAATTTATTGTTTCCTTACACAAATAGTTTGTGTAATTTGTTTTCTTACAGACCATGAAGGTCCATGGGAGCAAGTGAAGTAGCGTTCACAAGTTTCATTGACCACTAAAGAGCATGGGATTGTGTGGTTAGCACAATGCCAGATCCGCGGTTTCGAAACCGCGACACGGGTTCTTGCAGCGGATAGGTAGTCCAGCTCGCTACAACTTAGACCACCGCGCCCCCAGTTAAATAATATCTATCTTTTTTTTTCCTTCATGACATTCATGTTCTTTCTCCCAGACTAAATACTAAAAGTTAAAATCCCCCATACGCCTCGGTGGTTATACAAAATTTTCTTTACCATCAAGTTCTTCGTTAGCGTCTCTGTCGGACGTCAGTGCATTATTTCAGCTTTCTTTGAAGTATCACTGTGTGTGTGTGGGGGGGGGGGGGGGGGGGGGTATTACGTTCTTTAGACAATTCAAGATTACGACAGAGACCAATAAAAATCTAGGTTCTTTTTGAGTTAAGTGAATCCATTCGGAACTTACTTTCAAAATCAACTGATCTAACCTTGACTAACCTAGCGTAATGAATGCGTCGAATCTAGTGTTCTAGTGCAGTGGTCCCCAACCTTTTTATCGCCGAGGACAAGTCAAAGTTTAATAAATTTACCGCGGCCCACTGAAAAGGGGCGGAGGGGATGGGGCAGGTGGCTTTGATTATTTATACAGGTATTTTATGTCGCTTTAATTTTATAATTTAAATTTAATTGCACTTAAATGTTTTTTTAAAAATAAAATACAAATAATACAATCACACCAAAAATTCATTAAAAATGGTTTAATATTTTATTTAACTAGAACGTTAAATTAATGAGAACACTGAGTTTGTTTCTCTGCAAATGACTGTTTTATATGGGTGTAATGGGAGACAATCTTATCTTATGTTATATGTTACAGACGCTCCTTCTGTACAGAAGATTATTGCGTCCTACGTATTTCTATGGTTTGTGTTTAGTCCTGTATTCTTACTAGAGTTTTAAAAGATGATAAAGTGGAGGCTTTCCTGGTTTCTTCAGGCAACCCATTCCACGCCCGAATACCGGACGGAAAGAAAGAAAACTTGTATGTGTTTGTTCTTGCATATGGAATAAAGAAGGTGTTTTTAACTTTATGCCTATTTGAGGGTTGTATTAGGTTATCTTTGTGTTGTATTTCTAAATTAGAATTAATTGCCTTATGTATAATTACTAATTTACTCTTGGCTCTTCTATCCTCTAGTGTTTCAAGGTTTAATGATTTAACTAGCGGTGTTACTCTTGTCAGTTTTGAATATTCTCCAGTAATGAATCTGGCAGCTCTTTTTTGGATTTGTTCTAACTTATCAATATTTTCTTTGGTGGATGGGTCCCATACAGAAGATGCATATTCTAGTATAGGTCTCACCAGGGTGAGGTAGCATTTTAGTTTTATATCTTTGTTACATTTGTAAAAGTTTCTTTTTATAAAGCCTAAGGTTTTGTTTGATTTTTTAATAACTTCATTGACATGGGGATTCCAAGATAGTTTCTCATTTATTATGACTCCTAAGTATTTCGCATCTTTAGTTTGGGTTAGTTCTTTTCCATGAATGAAGAATTTTGAATTTATTTGTTTCTTTTTCTTTGTTACTCTTAGCAGTTGACATTTTTCTGGGTGGAAGGACATACTCCAGTTAGCTTCCCATTTTATTAATTCATCTAAGTCTTTTTGTAAAATTTTGCTATCTTGTTCTGACTTGATTGTTCTATAGATTATACAATCATCAGCAAATAACCTAACTTTAGTTCCTGTTGAGATATTGTTGGGTAAGTCATTTATATAAATTAAAAATAGTAAGGGACCTAGGACAGTTCCTTGTGGAACTCCTGAGTTAAACTTTATTGGTGTAGATTTAGATCCATTAATAAGTACAGTTTGCTCCCTACCCAATAGGAAATCTTGGATCCAGTGATGTAAGGGACCTGAGATTCCAAAGTATTTAAGTTTTTTGAGTAAACTAAGGTGGTGAACTTTGTCGAATG
>MUZC01001148.1:63751-75683 GCA_002072015.1 Radix auricularia | reverse complement strand
TTGGTAGCTGTGTTTATAACCTAATTCATTGGTAGCTGTGTTTATAACATAATGATTTGGATTCTATTTCCATGACATAAAACGTTTACGAATGTCTTTAAGTATCGATACAGAAGCCTTTAACGACATGACTTCACTGTGTTAACATTCACCTCCGAAACAATTGACCTGAACATCTTCTAACACGTGACTTTATTTTTCTCGTTTGTGTCTCTTCAATTATTTTAATAAAATTTTATTATGTTACCTGCGAATATACATGGCGGGTGGAGACCAGGAGCGGGTGGCTACTGCAAGTTCCGATTAAAACTTTGTTAAATATTTCAGAAATGTTGAAGTAATGGAAGCAATGTTTGGGCCAAGGATACCATTGGGCTTAGAGCGATGTCATTAACCTTTCCATGTAAGTTATTGAATTCAATGTGATTGAGTTTATCTTATGAGAGGCTCGGCAACCTTCATTCCTGAAGCGATAATACATTTTATTTCCGGGTTTTGGAAAATACAATATATAATATATAGCCCTTACATGAAACATCTTTTATTTTTTAATAACGAAGTCGAAATTTTCAGCAAGTCCAACAGAATTAGAAGATATAATTAAGTGAGAAGGACCAGACACAAAATCTCTTTAATGGCAGCGGCTGCGTATTTGATTTTTTAAAATTGTTATAAAACAAAAAATACGAAAATAACTTGTTTCCACTTCTTCGTTGAAATTTAGCTGAATATTTCCATACTAGATAACAACTGTGATGGTATGAGTACTCAAACACCCAACAAACATCCATCAACCACCCAACAAACACCCAACAAACATCCATCAACCACCCAACAAACACCCAACAAACATCCATCAACCACCCAACAAACACCCATCCCATTTTTTGTGACTTTGTATACCAGGTATACATTTTTGGAAACAAACAACTTTAAGCATTTTGGGATGAAATAAAGGAAACCAAATTCATGTTGATCTGATAACACTAAGAAAATATTGAATGGCTTTTTTTATTAATGAAATATGGCACATCGTGAGACATCTCTTAGCTCCCAAGCTAAAGTCATCGTCGGACAACTCTTAGCTCCCAATATAAAGTCACCGTCAGACAACTCTTAGCTCCCAATATAAAGTCACCGTCAGACAACTCTTAGCTCCCAATCTAAAGTCACCGTCAGACAACTCTTAGCTCCCAATATAAAGTCACCGTCAGACAACTCTTAGCTCCCAATATAAAGTCACCGTCAGACAACTCTTAGCTCCCAGCCTCAAGTCATCGTGAGACAACTCTTAGCTCCCAGCCTCAAGTCATCGTGAGACAACTCTTAGCTCCCAGCCTCAAGTCATCGTGAGACAACTCTCAGCTCCAAGTCTCAAGTCATCCACAGACAACTCTTAGTTCCCAATATAAAGTCATCGTGAAACAACTCTTAGCTCCCAATCTAAAGTAATCATCAGACAACTCTTAGCTCCCAGCCTAAAGTCATCGTGAGACAACTCTTAGCTCCCAATATAAAGTCATCGTCAGACAACCCTTAGCTGCCAGCCTCAAGTCCTCATCAGACAACTCTTAGCTCCCAGTCTCAAGTCATCATCAGACAACTCTTAGCTCCCAGTCTCAAGTCATCGTCAGACAACTCTTAGCTGCCAGCCTCAAGTCCTTATCAGACAACTCTTAGCTCCTAATCTAAAGTCATCATCAGACAACTCTTAGCTCCCAGTCTCAAGTCATCGTCAGACAACTCTTAGCTCCTAATCTAAAGTCATCATCAGACAACTCTTAGCTCCCAGTCTCAAGTCATCAACAGACAACTCTTAGCTCCCAGCCTCAAGTCATCGTCAGACAACTCTTAGCTCCCAATCTAAAGTCAACATCAGACAACTCTTAGCTCCAAGTCTCAAGTCATCGTCAGACAACTCTTAGCTGCCATTCTCAAGTCATCATCAGACAACTCTTAGCTCCCAGCCTCAAGTCATCGTCAGACAACTCTTAGCTGCCAGCCTCAAGTCCTCATCAGACAACTCTTAGCTCCCAGCATCAAGTCATCGTCAGACAACTCTTAGCTCCCAGCCTCAAGTCATCGTCAGACAACTCTTAGCTCCCAGTCTCAAGTCATCATCAGACAACTCTTAGCTCCCAGCCTCAAGTCATCGTCAGACAACTCTTAGCTCCCAATCTAAAGCCATCATCAGACAACTCTTAGCTCCCAATCTAAAGTCATCATCAGACAACTCTTAGCTCCCAATCTAAAGTCATCATCCAACAACTCTTAGCTCCCAATCTAAAGTCATCGTCAGACAACTCTTAGCTCCCAGCCTCAAGTCATCGTCAGACAACTCTTAGCTCCCAGCCTCAAGTCATCGTCAGACAACTCTTAGCTCCCAATCTAAAGTCATCATCAGACAACTCTTAGCTCCCAGCCTCAAGTCATCGTCAGACAACTCTTAGCTCCCAGCCTCATGTCATCGTCAGACAACTCTTAGCTCCCAATCTAAAGTCATAATCAGACAACTCTTAGCTCCCAATCTAAAGTCATCATCAGACAACTCTTAGCTCCCAGCCTCAAGTCATCATCAGACAACTCTTAGCTCCCAATCTAAAGTCATCGTCAGACAACTCTTAGCTCCCAATCTAAAGTCATCGTCAGACAACTCTTAGCTCCCAGCGTCAAGTCATCGTCAGACAACTCTCTGCTAATAGACGTTGGCGTGTCACGCCCTATCTCAACATTAATCCTTTAACCTTCGACAATTTACGACCACAAGTATCGTCAGACGTATCCTGAAGTGATACGTATCGAAGAGCACCGTCCGCCTTTATATCTCATTGGTATCGAAGTATGTGGCTTTTAACTTTTCTTCCGATACCACAGGCATGTTTTTAAAGTCTAGCGTAGACTAGAGTATTAGCGAATCAAAACTTGTGAAACTGATTTAAGCGAGCAACTTGAATCTATCTAGTGAAAAGACTATATGAAACAATTCAACACACATCGCCAAACATGGCTGTTGTTTTATATGTGATACATAATGCTATTTTTCACCAAACAAGATTTAATGTTAATTTACCAAACCTTCTCAATAATTGGGGCCGTCCATGAATGACGACCAGCGATTTTGGCCGATTTTTCACCCATTTCCACACCTCGACAAAGTCGTCACAAAAAGTGAACTCCCCTACAATATGACGTCACAATGCTTTGTCACCCTCCCTCCATAAACCCTTATTTTCTATTTGAAAATGAGCATGTTTCAAATATGGTTATAGCTATTTGAGTATGTATTTAGTATAAGGCTGCACTCTAATATCGTGACAAGCGTGAAGCCATTTAAACACTCATTAAATTAATTAAAAGCAATCAAATATTTAAGTAGGAATTTTATCTCAAGTTGTTGTGACGTCACAGTTCCTAAACACCCCATCTCCTCGTCACACGTCGTCACATATGGTCCAACTCCTTCCCCNCCCCAACCCCCCCCCCCAAGACGTCATTTATGGATGGCTGCTGATGCCAAATATGACATTAAAAACTTTGACGTAAGTTATTTAGTCGAACCTCCTAGATTTTTATTTGAATTTATTTCATGAACTCCATCTTTCGTCCCAAAAAACTAACGTGGTTTCATTTAACTGATGATTATTCGATTTCTTATTTTGACGTGCGAGGCTTAAAGATAACCAACCAATCACCAGGGGCCTTATGAAAGCGTGTTGGCCACATGTCCCTGCTCTATTTTTACGATTCTCTGAGAAACAGAGAAAGTTGAACTAACGCACCTGCAATTAATCCCGTACAATAGTGCCAATGAACGTTCTTTATGAAACCCATTCTCATAGTTCTAAATGCGCGCATTGTGCATAATATTCGTTTAACGGGGTCTTATAACAGTCACTAAGCATGATTGTGTGTATGTCGAATGTATATTTTGTAAAGTAACTTTAGTAGATATGATGATGTTCTCGTATCGCCACTCCTATTTGCAGTCGCCAACAGATCAAAAAGTTAACCAGAAAACTGCATGAAAATTTCTAGGTCTGCTCTGCTGTTGCCATGTTTAAGGGTTTGCTTTTAAGATATCTTGAATATCACATGTGTCTCTCCATCATCATCAAAACCTTTGTTGGTGTCAGTGGCAACGCTTGTGTTTGTGGTGTCCGACGATGTTGGTGTCAGTGGCAACGCTTGTGTTTGTGGTGTCCGAGGATGTTGGTGTCAGTGGCAACGCTTGTGTTTGTGGTGTCCGAGGATGGGGATAGTTTTCCCGACCAGTGGCAACACTTGTGTTTGTGGTGTCCGAGGATGGGGATAGTTTTCCCGACCAGTGGCAACACTTTTGTTTGTGGTGTCCGAAGATGGGGATATTTTTCCCGACCAGTGGCAACACTTTTGTTTGTGGTGTCCGAGGATGGGGATAGTTTTCTCTACCAGTGGCAACACTTTTGTTTGTGGTGTCCGAGGATGGGGATAGTTTTCTCGACCATTGGCAACACTTTTGTTTGTGGTGTCCGAAGATGGGGATATTTTTCCCGACCCAGTAATAGAAACTGTTCTGTGAGTGAAAATGCGAAATGAACGAAATTATTCCCCTTTGATTGATTCGTTATAAAAGATGGAAAGCTAGTTTTTTATATTTGATCCAAGCAGAAAGAACAGACATGAAGCGATGTCTTCAGAACACGTTTTATCCAAGCAAGATTTGTTTTGGAATTAATAGGTGTGGGGTTTTTTTTATAGTCAGCTAGAGGCAACTGTGGAAGAGAGTGGCGATCTTAATCTTAGAGGGGAAAAATAATTTATGCTTACCAGTTGGATATTACGTAGCTGATGTATAACGTATTGTCATTTATGTCGTTAGTATGATATGAATGTTTATTTAATTAATATATGTAGTGTTATCTCCATGTAAAGCGCTGTGAGCCCGGCTCCTGGCTGGGATACAGCGCTATATAAATTATCATTTTATTATTATTATTATTATATTACGGGAAATAAATTCCTCTGCTACATGTTTCTTTGATTTCGTTTCTTTATAGCCGCGCTATTTAATGGATCGTTCAGTGGATGTGCTGGCTTGTTCAGTAAATTTGCCGCGTCATTCGGTAGAAAGTGTGTTATTATTTTCATTATTATAATTTTTTTTGTTATTTTTGTTGTTGATTAAACCTGCAGTTTACAGGAGTTTAACGTTTTCATTTGAGATCCGAAATGTAACTAACAAATGCACGTTTTATTTACTTTTCACGTTTCAGCTCTAACAAATTGTAAATCTTTCCCTTCCCCCTTTTTTGTATCAATGACACTTAGACAACACCAACGTCATACCTAGAAATCCTGAAGTGACATGGTCGTTTGCTGAGGGTGACCGAACCTTCCTTCATGGAGTCATGGGCCTTGACCTGAACGTTGAAGCTGGGGTACGAACCGGATGTGGTCACGATGGTGTTCCTGACGTCATACAGTGAGATATCGCGGTCCAACAATTGTGGCCTGTTGTGGAGATACGGCATGGCGGTCTGGTGGTCTGTTATCTCTGAATCTCACCTCTCAGTACGTCACTGGGGTCGCATGTAGATAAAACATTTCCCACCAGCAGTGATATTAAGGGGAGATATTGTCCTTTACGACAATCAACGACCGGGTCTCCTGAATGAGTTTGGGGGTGACCAGAACGGGTTGATGGTGGCATTTAGAATTCATCCAAATTTTTTTTTTATCTTAACAAAATGTAGATGTCAACAAACAGTGTTATATAATTTGTTTAGCTCTTAATGTGTATTTCGTTTATTTAAATCCATGAGCGACAGCATTGTTCTTGTTAATACTAGATCGATACACTTTTAGCAGATCCAATAATTTTTAGAGGCAATATTAAATAATAAATACAATAATAAAGAAGTTGAAGTTTTAGGAATTTTCTTTTAATTTACATTTTTTAAATCAATGGAGGTATTTTTTAAAATGTTTTTAAAAGAATACCGAAAAAAACAGAATAAATGACTTACATAAGTGTCTCCAGTAGTTGTCATAGAAATCATTAATTCCAAAACATAATTTTAATTATCAGAAATGCTTTCATTTCATATGAAAATAATGGTTAACTAGTGCAAACTACTTTTACACCAAGAAGAAATTCCATTTATAGTTCATCTTAAGTCTCAAAATACCCATACTTCAAAAACACCATAAACAAGCATCTATAAATAGATCAATTAGGTCCGCAGTAATCCGGAGTGAAACCGCAGCGTTACGCCAGAGAATGATGGAACATCCGGTTCTCGTTAGACTCGAGACCTCCCAGCATTCTCAGTGACGCGACCAAGATTGAGCGTGCGATCCGCCATCTTAATAGATAACTTAAGTCTTTTCGGTCGTAGCGTAAATCTTCTAGAAACATCGAGCTCGTCGTCGCTGGTCGACAGGATGAAATAAATGATACGCATTAGTCTCCCCTTTTCTCAATTTATCGTTTATATTTGGCCTAAGGGGGTCAGGCTTGGAATTTGATACGAGCTGAATTTATGAATGTGCTGTAGTGTTGTGGGACATGCCACCAGAGCCTCAATGGCAGTATGATATCACAATTACCTGCTGATGTAGAAACGTACAAGCACAAACAAGCATGATGGATGGCGTCAGTGAATGGCAAGCATGATGGATGGCGTCAGTGAATGGCAAGCGGAGCAAAGTCAAATATCCTATCGTGGCCATAAATAGAAATGATAAATTGGATCTTTTTAAAGACAAAATATTTGTTGCCGTTTCTTGGGAGTTGCAGATTTAGACCAAAAGAATTTGCCCCATGCTTCCTCTCACAAACAAAATAGAAGACAAAATATTTTTGTTAAAAAAAATATGATATGCATACCTTGTCTTTTAATGTGATGTAATATTGTTGATTTTGTTTTTATTTTCAATCCCCTGCGTACTTACACATAGTGTTTGTTAGAAAAAAAGTTGCTGAGTAAGAAAAAAGTCCCCCATTCAGGGAGCGAACTCTGGAATAATATTGAAATCCTGGCTTGAGTGGATGTTACTATTAGTTTTTCGATATATATTTAGAGAGAGAGAGCGTTATTAACATATAAAACGTGTTGTAAAGAAGCTTAAGTGGATCGAAATGTCACACATTCCCGGGGCATATGCCAACTTTTCCAGTGTTTGTAGACGTGAATTCCTTAAGCTCTTGTCCTCTCTTCTTACATTAGTTATTGTGCATAATGAAATTTCCATCCCTTGTCTTTTCAAAGACACGTGCAAGTATTTCATTTTAAACCAATAATTTCATATCATAAGTTATCTGATCAATGGATGGCACCAACATAGGCTTTGCTGTCAACGCAGTAGTTTTTCCATGGGTGACGCCCCATGTTTATCGTGTTTGTTTCATATTTTGAGTAGGTAGCACTGAGATTAGGCTGATGGAACCAAAATTATTTAACAGGTTGTAGGTTGGACTGTTTTCGACTTACTTTCTTGCTTTTTTTTTTCCCACAACGTGTACCGTAAATTCCTTTCACATTAGTTACCCCGAAACTGGCTTCAGTACCTGAGTAGTTCTAATGAAATTAGTCCCAACCCCTTATAATACTTTGTTTTAAAGTTTACTAAGATTCTTAATGTTTTTGTTCCCTTCCCATCTCACTATAGTCCTCAAAAACCATGTTTACACAGTAAATAGTGAATCAAAGGTACCAAACGTGATATAAAAATAAAAAGCGACACTTGAATACTTGTCTCCTCAGATTTAACAGTTACTATTGTAAGAGATCGTGAAGCACCAGCCAATGGAGCGACATGCCATCTAACAAGATATATTCAAAAGTGCAAGGTTGAAGGACAATATTTTAATCTCTAACAGGTCTTCTTAATATTTGTGTTTCTTTGTTTATTCGCTCTTAGCCAGCGAATTCTAAACTTTCCGCCCATGATCAAGTCTTATCGAACTTTTTGTGACCCACGTTTATCAAGTTCTCTTCCTGATCTCTAACGACACCATCAGAATTAGGGCAATTATATGAGGGACTCTCAAACTTTGCATTTTCAATAATGGACTTTGCTTATTTTCCTCCTCTTTTCTAAGTAGCAAGAATATTCACCAAGGGATCTGTTTGTCCTCGACACACCGACCAACAGACTAAATGCTGGAGACCAAAATGTAAATCTCCGGGTCTGGTCTGGTCTTGTTTGGATGCCGTCAGTGTCGCATGTAACATGACTTTCTTTTTGTTTTAGCCCCAGGGATAAAAGGTTTGCGGTGAGATATTGATTCACTGGATGTCGGCAATTAGGTCAACTGAGACCGGGTACAAACTGACGGCAGGATATCTTACTTGTATCTACCCAAGGGTTCTGGTCATTAGCATGTGAATACGGGTAGGGTCGTCTACACGTGGACATAGGTCTAATCTTTTGTTGAGTACATCGGTATGGTACTTTAGTGTGTAAATTGGGATGACAATTTGATTAGTATATTGGTATGGTGATTTAATTTGTACTTTTATTTCGTAATTTAATTTGTAGATTGGTATGGTAATTGCATTAGTACATTGGAATGGTAGTTTAATGTGTACATTGGAATGGTCGTTTAAGGTGTACATTGGTGTACACATGGGTATGATAATTTAAATGTGTATTGGTATGGTATAATTTAATTTTTACTTAATATGGTAATTGAATTTATAGATTGGTAGTTAATTGAATTTATTCATTGGTAAGGTAATTTTATGTGTACATGGGTTTGGTAATCTAATGTGTCCATTGGAATGATAATTTAATGTGTCTATTAGTATGGTAAATTAATGTGTACTTTGATATGGTAAATTAATTAGTAGACTAGTATGGCAATTTAATTTGTGTTTTGGTAATTTAATTTGTACATTGGTATGGTAATTTAATTTGTACATTGGTATGGTAATTTAATTTGTCTATTAGTATGGTAAATTAATGTGTACTTTGATATGGTAATTTAATTAGTAGACTAGTATGGCAATTTAATTTGTGTTTTGGTAATTTAATTTGTACATTGGTATGGTAATTTAATTTGTACATTGGTATGGTAATTTAATTTGTACATTGGTATGGTAATTTAATTTGTACATTGGTATGGCAATTTAATTTGTACATTGGTATGGTAATTTAATTTGTACATTGGTATGGTAATTTAATGTGTAAGCTGATCTTTTCTTTAGCGAGTGTGTAGGTGTAGTCATTCAAGCGTAAATCGGCTGTAGTTATTTAAGTTATTTTAAAAGAGGACTTATAGGCTTAGCCTCTTGTTCATGGCTGAGATATTGGAGGTGGGGAGAAGGTGGCGATAATACTTATTTAAATTATTTTTATTATATTAATAAGCATTTTCATGTTCCAAAGCAAAGACATTTTAATCATACTTCTATCAAAGTCTTTTGGTTCCTCTCTCAACGGGCAAGGTCTTCTCGCAGGACCTAGTCTTATCACAGGACCTAATCTTCTAATAGGACCTGATCTTCTGAAATACCTGATCTTCTCATAGGACCTGCTAATCTTCTCATAGGACCTAATCTTCTCATAGGCCCTGATCTTCTCACATGACCTGATCTTCTCACATGACCTGATCTTCTCATAGGACCTTATCTTCTCACAGGACCTGATCTTCTCACAGGACCTGATCTTCTCATAGGACCTGATCTTCTCACAGGACCTGATCTTCTCATAGGACCTAATCTTCTCATCGGACCCGATCTTCTCAAAGACTTGATCTTCTCATAGGACCTGATCTTCTCATAGGACCTGATCTTCTCATAAGACCTAATCTTCTCATAGGACCTGATCTTGTCATAGGACCTGATCTTGTCATAGGACCTGATCTTTTCATAGGACCTGATCTTGTCATATGACCTGATCTTCTCCAGGACCTGATCTTCTCATAGGACATAATCTTTTCAAAGACCTGATATTCTCAAAGACCTGATCTTCTCATGGGACTTAATCTTCTCATCGGACCTGATCTTCTCAAAGACTTGATCTTCTCATAGGACCTGATCTTGTCATAGGACCTGATCTTGTCATAGGACCTGATCTTGTCATAGGACCTGATCTTTTCATAGGACCTGATCTTGTCATAGGACCTGATCTTCTCATAGGACCTGATCTTCTCATAGGACATAATCTTGTCAAAGACCTGATATTCTCAAAGACCTGATCTTCTCATGGGACTTAATCTTCTCATCGGACCCGATCTTCTCAAAGACTTGATCTTCTCATAGGACCTGATCTTCTCACATGACCTGATCTTCTCACATGACCTGATCTTCTCACATGACCTGATCTTCTCATATGACATAATCTTCTTAAAGACTTGATCTTCTCATAGGACCTAATCTTCTCATAGGACCTGATCTTGTCATAGGACCTGATCTTCTCATAGGACCTGATCTTGCCATATGACCTGATCTTCTCATTCTCAATGACCTGATCTTCTCATAGGACCTGATCTTGTCATATGACCTGATTTTCTCACAGGACCTGACTTCAAATAGGACCTGATCTACTCATAGGTCAAGATTCTTTCACTGGACAAACTGGAAAAATCAACAAAAAGTAACAGCATATCTTGTCTATACGTTTTTGTTTTTTTTTTTTTTTTTTTTTTTTTTTTTTTTTTTTTTGTTGTTGTTATTTCGGCTTGACTCTTAGCATCAAATTTTTGTGTCTATCCTTTCACATTGGATTAGGAATAAGCGTTTTCAAAATTATAACCGTTTAAAGGATAAGTCCATGTTATATTACCTTCAATTTGGCTAGAAGAACAGGATGCTTGGTGTTATAAAGATGTTGCTCTTGGCAACGTGCTAAAAGAAAAAAAAAGGCGCCCCGTTGTTTCTACTTCCGGGCAACTTGACAATAAACAAGTTCACATCCGGCCAGAAAGCAACGCTTTAATTCGGTCACAAACTGCAGACACCATAATCTTGAATAGGAAGAAGGTGTTAATTTTACCATCTAGAGTCTAGACACAGAGACACACATACATACACAAAGAATACAAATAAATAAGTCAGATCGCCTTGTGATTATTGAGGTAGATCTGTTTGATGGGTGTCTGTCACATAGACAGTGTGACACAATCAAGTCACATAGACAGTGTGACACAATCAAGTCACATAGACAGTGTGACACAATCAAGTCACATAGACAGTGTGACACAATCAAATCACATAGACAGTGTGACACAATCAAGTTAAACGTTCCTGTCTGTCACATAGACAGTTTAACACAATCAAGTTAAACGTTCCTGTCTGTCACATAGACAGTGTGACACAATCAAGTTAAACGTCCCTGTCCGTCACATAGACAGTGTGACACAATCAAGTTAAACGTCCCTGTCCGTCACATAGACAGTGTGACACAATCAAGTTAAACGTCCCTGACTGTCACAGACAGTGTGACACAAGTTAAACGTTCTTGTCTGTCACATAGACAGTGTGACACAATCAAGTTAATCGTCCTTGTCAGTCACATATACAGTGTGACACAAGTTAAACTTCCCTGTCTGTCACATATACAGTGTGACACAATCAAGTTAAACGTCCCTGTCTGTCACATATGCAGTGTGACACAATCAAGTTAAACGTCCCCGTCTGTCACATATACAGTGTGACACAATGTGGTGAAATGTGTGTTATGTGGCTGTTGTCTAGGGTATTATTTTTATTATTTTGCACACACAAGGATACACTTCAGTGATCTCCGCAAATGATTAAGACCAAGAACCGTTGTGTAATACAAACTATAAACTTTAATTTACAATATATACAATGCCAATTTACTGGGCAGATAACGAGGTGCCCTTACGTTAATTATTTAAAGCAAATAGTAAATAGGCTAGCTATGTGTCATCATTACGGCCTGCCTTATGCCGATGTCTCTTTAAGGTGTATACTTAATTTAA
>MUZC01001148.1:14499-32332 GCA_002072015.1 Radix auricularia | reverse complement strand
TGCCACTGAGCGATACTGAGTGATGCCACTGAGCGATACTGAGTGCTGCCACTGAGTGATACTGAGTGATGCCACTGAGCGATACTGAGTGCTGCCACTGAGTGCTACTTAGTGCAAACACTGAGCGATACTGAGTGATGCCACTGAGCGATACTGAGAGCTACCACTGAGCGATACTGAGTGCTGCCACTGAGTGCTACTTAGTGCAAACACTGAGAGCTACCACTGAGCGATACTGAGTGATGCCACTGAGTGCTACTGAGTGCTGCCACTGAGTGCTACTTAGTGCAAACACTGAGAGCTACCACTGAGCGATACTGAGTGATGCCACTGAGCGATACTGAGTGCTACCACTGAGCGATACTGAGTGCTGCCACTGAGTGCTACTTAGTGCAAACACTGAGAGCTGCCACTGAGCGATACTAAGTGCTACCACTGAATGCTACTTAGTGCTACCACTGAACGATACTGAGTGTTACCACTGAGCGATACTGAGTGCTAACACTGAGTGCTACTTAGTGCTACCACTGATCGATATTGAGTGCTACCACTGATCAATATTGAGTGCTACCGCTGAGTGATACTGGGTGTTACCACTGAGTGATACTGAGTGCTACCACTGAGCGATACTGGGTGCTACCATTGAGCGATACTGAATGCTATTACTGAGTGCTGCTTAATGCTACCACTCAGCGATACTGAGTGCTATCACTGAGCGATACTGAGTGCTGCCACTGAGTGCTGCTTAGTGCAAACACTGAGTGCTACCACTGAATGATACTGAGTGCTAACACTGAGTGCTACTTAGTGCTACAACTCATCGATACTGATTGCTACCACTGAGTCTTACCGAGTGCTACCACTGAGTGATACTGAGTGCTAGAGCTAACAATTAGTACTTCAGAGAGCTAAGACTAATGACTAAATATATCACTAGACAATAACAGAAAATTTACTACAAACAACTTTGTACATTTATCAACAAAAAACATCATCGTTCTCATTAGTCAGATTTTAAACATTGTAAACAATGGTTCTAAAGTATACAGGAATAGATCTTAGCTAAATGGTATTTATATACATTTGTATTTCAACTTTTTGTTTAACAATAAAACTTGCATATGACTCTGGTCTAAACCCAATCATTCTGGTCTAAACCCAATCACTGTGGTCTAAACCCAATCACTGTGGTATAAACCCAATCACTCTGGTCTAAACCCAATCACTCTGGTCTAAACCCAATCACTCTGTTCTAAACACAATCACTCTGTTCTAAACCCAATCATTCTGGTCTAAACACAATCTCGCTGGTCTAAACCCAATCATTCTGGTCTAAACCCAATCATTATGGTCTAAATCCAGTCACTCTGGTCTAAACCCAATCATTCTGGTCTAAACCCAATCAATCTGGTCTAAACCCAATCAATCTGGTCTAAACCCAATCATTCTGGTCTAAACCCAATCATTCTGGTCTAAACCCAATCAATCTGGTCTAAAACCAATCACAAATCAACATTGATGAGACATGTAACATTTAATACATTTATCAGAAATGTCCCCTAATATTTCAGACCAACAGAAACAATGTGTAATGATCATCCCCAAAGACTTTGTAAATCTTACTAGACTAAACGCTGTGTGAATCTGAGGTCAAAAATAGAATGCCAAAATGAAATTATGTGAGATTGTAAAGATGGCGTCATCTATAAAGGGAAGACCACATGCTAGGAACATGAGTTATAACAAAGGAATTATGAAAAGGCGAAAGGTTAAAGGACTTTATAGGGTAAATTAGGGGCGTCACTAGAGTTGGTGTCACCCGGGGCGGTAGCTCATGGTTTCACCCCCTCACGACTTAACCCATAGATGTCCTCGGGGTTTTCCAGTGGTAAATAAAGGGAACATACAAAATTTTACATTTTGGTGTCACCCCTAAAATGGGCAGCCCGCCCCCACCGCTAGCCCCTTGTGACGCCACATGGGAAAAAACAGGCACATTTCACTGGAACAGTTGATCATTTCGTACTATGAAGACCGCTATTTTTTAATGTATCATCACTTGTGAAGATGAGTTCAAATAATAAATAATTCAATGAATTGAAATTAAGAAAACACCCCAAGAATTGCTCTGTCCCAACGAATAGCTCTGTCCCAACGAATAGCTCTGTCCCAAAAATAGCTCTGTCCCAACGAATAGCTCTGTCCCAACGAATAGCTCTGTCCCAACGATTAGCTCTGTCCCAACGAATAGCTCTGTCCCAACGAATAGCTCTGTCCCAACGAATAGCTCTGTCCCAACGAATAGCTCTGTCCCAACGAATAGCTCGGACAATATTTCCTTTCTATTGTTCCGTGAACAAGTTCGCTGCACAAAAAAGTCCTTTAACTTAAATCATTCCATTAACCTTTGTTTGATCTCATAATGTGAGGAAGTACGGTATTTTCACTCGCTCTCTCTTCTGAACGTGTGGACGATATGATAGGCGAGGTGTAAACATGCTACACATAATTTATGTCAAGATAGTGCCCAACCTGGATAACATTAACATGATAAATTATCATTATCACCATAATCATCATTTAGAACTTGTAGTTAATAATTATGACTCCGATAAAGAATAGCATGTCCCCTTCATCGCAGAAAAGGCAGTGGCGTAGCTATGGGAGGGGGTTCAAATTTGAAAGTTCCTCCGCGGCCCGCACTTGAGGTGGGGGCCTAAATTAGTGTCCGATTTTTTTTTCTACATTAAATGTTACCCCAACAAATTCCTAGTGTAGGCTACCGAGCAAAGGTTCTAAAACTTTTGTTAGGATGTTGTCATGGTGAATAAATAATTGAGACTTGAGATGATATTCTTCTTTCATTCCGACATCAAAAATCTTGGTGAAAGAATATCTCTGTTTTCTCATCCCATAAACCTTTAGTCCGTTGACTCCACAATAAATTGTGTTTCCTGTCACTTCCGGTTTATATTTTTGAATCTGAAACTATGACCCAACAAATAAATTTTGTTTTTTGTCACTTCCGGTTTCATTTTTCGAATCAGAAGCTATAACTATCGTTTTGTTTCCAGAATCCTGGGCCACTACAATGGGCGGGAAGAAACTCTCGTACTGGCTGTCAAACTCCTCCTCACCATCGGTCAACACTGCCCAGAACGAGCACCCCGCCTGCCCCTTCTTCTTCATACATTTCTTCCACTCCGGGAACGACTCGGTGATCATTTTCTTCCTCATCCCCACTTGAGAGAAGTGAACGTTTTTGATGGTAGCTGGAACCATCCCGTACAAGAACACATCGTCAATCCAGAAAAACTCGATGCTCTTGCCTACCTCGTACATAGGGCGCACCAGGTCAGGGGTCACAATCACGAAATAACCGGCACAGTAGGGGAAAGGGTAGCTGGAGTTGGCGAACAACCCCCTCTCCACCTTCCACTTGCCAGTTCGTCCGACTTTGGCGTGCTCCCAAACCTGGCAATGGATGGCGTTTGTTTTCACGCTTTTGCCGATTCGGTTCCAATAGCGCGTGAAAAATTTACGGACATCGAAGAACACGTCGTCATCCATTTTGATGAGAAGCTTGATGTCCGAGCACGTGGTGCTGACCCACCGGAAGCCCATGACAGCCTGAAAACAGAGGGAAATAAGAAAGTCTGGTAAGAGAAACAACAGCAGTAGCTAAACGTGAACTTGGAAAACGGAAATAACGGTGGAGGAAGTCCGTGAAATTCATTTATGCTATAAATATTCTAAAAGTAATATAAAATCAAGTGACGTCCTTTGGCTTTACGCAATTCCAATGAGTGTCCTCCCTCCCCCCTCCACCCACTTGGCAGGCCCCTCACTTCTTTCAAACTCTGGACTAAACTAAATAACCATCACTGCAATTTTTATAATTCCGTAAAATTACAATTAAATTTTCCCCAAAGGTCAGGGCAGATGTTTGGAATTTCATAAAGTTAATTATTTTTCAGAGTTGTATATTTTGAAGGGGGAAAGAAAGTTTAAAATTAAGAAAACAAAACAAAATTCTGGACCAGAACTACAAATGTTACATCGATATTATGTGTCATCGTTTTGCAAAGATTTTTCGTTTAACAAACGGATTTATGTAATTTGAATTTAATCTTTTCCCCTAGAACACGAGTCGGGAAACCAAAGGTCGTGAACCTGATGTGGCTGTTTTGATGGCTGCACCTGGCTCGCAGAGAAATGGTCGTTTTAAAAAAAACGTTTATTCAGACTCATTGTATCTATATATTAAGTGCATATAAAAACTTTAAAAACAGCACAACAATGTGATTAAACGGAATTCAGAGACACAATTATTTCACTAACAGTGTTGAAAATACAAATAATGCACACATTTAGATTAAACAAATAATTTGTTTTAATTATAGTTTATGGCTCTCAAAGAATTAATTTTAAAAATATGTGGTGTCTATGGCTCCCTGAGACAAAAAGGTTTCCCGACCCCGGCCCCTAGACAAACATTATTTATTAGCTTAGAAAGCTTAAGAGTCAGGTTCTGATATGTGTCTAAGACCAAGATTCTGACAAAATTTTATGAGCCGGCCAACCTTGAGTGTCAGGTTCTGGTACGTGTCTAAGAACGCTCCCAGCACCGTGTCCCCGTGTACCATGTTCTCCTTCTCGAGTTTGATCCCCAGTTCGGCGTTGTCTACCTGGCCGATCAGAAACACGACCTGTCAACAGAGAAACAAGATCAATCATATAACGGCTGTGAGGGGACGACAAAAGCAAACAAGGAAAGATCGCCTACATGCACGGAAACAACATACTCATAGACACTAGATACACACACATACTCGCATACACACACACACACACACACAAACAAACACACACACACACACATGCACACACACGTTCGCGTACACCCATAACATTTCCGTTGACTCCTCCTTTCACTCCGTACTCTCTATATCAGACTTACTGAGCTCTCATAACAGGTTTAGGCTTACTGAATAATAAGTACATGATAAAACATGAAATCTTTGTTGTTCTTAGGGCTTATTCCTCTAAATCCTCAATAACCCAATATTTCCCTCATCCTTTTAATTGTTTGTTCTTCTCTTCTTTGCAACTACTTTTTCCTTTTCGTTTGATAAAAACTTGACTGTCATGTTGGTGTCACAGTTGTATTGACTTACAGTGCGCATGTCAACATCCTGTTTTATCTGTTCAAATGTTGCTTTCACTACAGGCTTCTGTTTAGCAAGGGATTTCAAGTTTAATTAAAAGATAAATCCGCAAAGATAAGGTCCGAGTGGTATTTTTTTTCCATCTTGTTAATAGAAGCAGACAGCAAACAGACATATCTCTGCCCAACACGTTACCCTTCCCACATTCACACCACATACAACACTCAATTTACAAATGTAACAAGCCCCATGATTTTTGATAAAATGGTAGCTAGCTTTAATGTTGCATGCACAATTATTACTAGCTCTCTTATTTTTGTTACTATTGTAACTAGCTCTCATGGTTTATGTTACTATTGTAACTAGCTCTCATGGTTTATGTTACTATTGTAACTAGCTCTCGTTGTTTATGTTACTATTGTAACTAGCTCTCGTTGTTTATGTTACTATTGTAACTAGCTCTTGTTGTTGATGTTACTATTGTAAATAGCTCTCGTTGTTTATGTTACTATTGTAACTAGCTCTTGTTGTTTATGTTACTATTGTAACTAGCTCTCATGGTTTATGTTACTATTGTAACTAGCTCTTGTTGTTTATGTTACTATTGTAACTAGCTCTCGTTGTTTATGTTACTATTGTAACTAGCTCTTGTTGTTTATGCTGCTATTGTAACTAGCTCTCATTGTTTATGTTACTATTGTAACTAGCTCTCATGGTTTATGTTACTATTGTAAATAGCTCTCGTTGTTTATGTTACTATTATAACTAGCTCTTGTTGTTTATGTTACTATTGTAACTAGCTCTCGTTGTTTATGTTACTATTGTAACTAGCTCTCATAGTTTATGTTACTATTGTAACTAGCTCTCGTTGTTTATGTTACTATTGTAACTAGCTCTTATTGTGTATGTTACTATTGTAACTAGCTCTCATTGTTTATGTTACTATTGTAACTAGCTCTAGTTGTTTATGTTACTATTGTAACTAGCTCTCGTTGTTTATGTTACTATTGTAACTAGCTCTCGTTGTTTATGTTACTATTGTAACTAGCTCTCATTGTTTATGTTACTATTGTAACTAGCTATCATTGTTTATGTTACTTTTGTAATTAGCTCTCATTGTTTATATTACTATTGTAACTAGCTCTCGTTGTTTATATTACTATTGTAACTAGCTCTCATAGTTTATGTTACTATTGTAACTAGCTCTCGTTGTTTATGTTACTATTGTAACTAGCTCTCGTTCTTTATGTTACTATTGTAACTAGCTCTCATCGTTTATGTTACTATTGTAACTAGCTCTAGTTGTTTATGTTACTATTGTAACTAGCTCTCATTGTTTATGTTACTATTGTAACTAGCTATCATTGTTTATGTTACTTTTGTAACTAGCTCTCATTGTTTATATTACTATTGTAACTAGCTCTCGTTGTTTATATTACTATTGTAACTAGCTCTCGTTGTTTATGTTACTATTGTAACTAGCTGTCATAGTTTATGTTACTATTGTAACTAGCTTTCGTTGTTTATATTACTATTGTAACTAGCTCTCGTTTTTTTATGTTACTATTGTAACTAGCTCTTGTTGTTTATGTTACTATTGTAACTAGCTCTCATTGTTTATATTACTATTGTAACTAGCTCTCGTTTTTTATGTTACTATTGTAACTAGCTCTTGTTGTTTATGTTACTATTGTAACTAGCTCTTGTTGTTTATGTTACTATTGTAACTAGCTCTCATTGTTTATGTTACTATTGTAACTAGCTCTTGTTGTTTATGTTACTATTGTAACTAGCTCTTATTGTTTTTGTTACTATTGTAACTAGCTCTCGTTTTTTATGTTACTATTGTAACTAGCTCTTGTTGTTTATGTTACTATTGTAACTAGCTCTCGTTGTTTATGTTACTATTGTAACTAGCTCTCGTTGTTTATGTTACTATTGTAACTAGCTCTCGTTGTTTATGTTACTATTGTAAATAGCTCTCATTGTTTATGTTACTATTGTAACTAGCTCTCGTTGTTTATGTTTTTATTGTAACTAGCTCTCGTGCTCTGTTTCAGGTTTGAATACCTTTAACCTGAAGGGTTTTGTGTTATTATAGTTGGCGTAGGTCCGTCTAAATCTGTCCCGTCTTTTGAAGTGGTCAGCTGAGGTGTGGACAATGATGAGGGCGTCTAGGTCTGTGGCATTACTGCACTCGTCAGCCGTCCCCATGGAGATCCTGGTCAGGTCATCGCTTGCTTGTCTGTGGAGGTAAGATAGCAGACTTGTGTGATGTAATCAATGCTCCTTTTTGAAATTGTGAAGAAAGTGAAATGAGCACGCATTCTGATTTGTAGGTTTTTTTCGGCATTAAATCTATATTCGGGGGGAAAAGTATTTAAAAGAGAATATACAATGTGGTATAAGGTTACGTTGAATCGTGAAGTACAACGAAACAAGAAAATACAGCACAAAGTAGGAAATCTAAAGGAACGCTGAATTGTTAAGTTCAAAACAAAATAAGTCTGGAATGCATGAGGAAAATGACCTATTAAACTAGGATATCTCCTACTAACCAAGGATATCTTTTCGGGAGCGTCTATTCGCAATCGAGATTGCGAATAGACTTCAAACCCTATTCGCAATCGGCGCGTGCGCAATCGGCGCGTGCTATAAATAGCCTAGGCAATCGAGAATCTCGCGGAGTTACAAGTATTCACTGCGCCTTTCATTGAGCTAAAATCTATCACTAAACCTAACCCAAAACCCTAAATACTATCACTAAACCTAACCCAACCCTCAAAACTATCACTAAACCTAACCCAAACCCTAAAAGCTATCACTAAACCTAACCCAAACCCTAAAAACTATCACTAAACTTAAACCTAACCCAAACCCTAATAAGCCTAATAACTATCACTTAACGTAACCCTAAAGTCTATCCCTAAACCTAAACCTTTTAAAATAAAAAAAAATCTTATTCATTAACAATTCATGTAGTATTGTTTGAAAAAAAAAAAAAATTGGCATCAATATGAAATCGAACCCCGGACCTGCGTTGTAGCGTACTATCTTACTATCAATATGACCACACAGCCACACATTCACCTATGAAATTTTTAACGTTATAAAAAAAATGTTACCAAGAATAGCAATAACCGGAAGTGAACGATTGCCTAGGCTATTTATAGCACTCGCCGATTGTGAATAGGGTTTGAAACCTATTCGCAATCGATTGCGAATAGTCACTTCGTATCTTTTCTGCTAATTTAAAGTGCCTTTCTAATATCCTAGGACAGGAGTCGACAAACTTTTGCTTTCTGTGAGCCAACTTTAAAGCTCTCAAATTATAAATTATTCAGATTGCCAACGTCAGTGACATAGGTTAAGGGGGGGGGGGGCGGTCCGCCCCAGGCGGCATACATTTAAAGGGCATCATTTTTTGCCATTTGAAAAGTAAAGCGATTTTCTTCTACCACACTTTTTCTCTTGAAAGGGGAAAACCAAGGGGAAACAAAATATTCTTAATTTCGAGTCTTAATTAATGGATTCGCGCACCATGTGTTTGATCACATAGTGGTTGTTATAACGTTCAAAAAATTTTAATCGCTCAAAAAAGGTAACGATTTGTTCGGAAAATTAAGCGGTATACAATCACAGATGGCACTTTTATAAGAAAACTGCAAAACACATCACTGCTTGGCCAAATAATATTTACTATTAATATCGCCGCAACAGTTTTTGCCAGTTTTGACTTGCGCGGAATGATGCGCTACTAGGTACATAGAATGATGCGCTACTAGGTATATACATGACATGGTGGTTTAAATATTATGTTTAACTTGACAGTAGGAATTTATAATACTGATTCAGTTTTTAGAAAATTATTGTAAGGTAGCTTAAGATTAATGACGAGAGCATAAAAATATTCAAATTTCTCCGTTAGTAAGCATCACGGTGGCATAAATAATTTCTAAAAAGATTACTTTAAAATGTCTAGCGTCTTGGAAAAATTTACATGTGAAGAAGTAACTGCGACCTCAGTAACTTTCTTGTGGCCTTTAAAAAAAGTCTCTTGTATTTTTATAAATGTCTATTATAGGTATATCATCTTTTGCAGCCACTTTTATTTCTGCGACATAAATATAGGTAAAAAATGTCCCCCACCTTTTTCTTCGTTTCAATGATTATCATTTATTCATGTTTATTAAGTTATAAAAACATATTATGATTGACTAAAGAGGCCGTCCATAAATGACATCACGTGACTTTGGCTGCCTTTTCACCCTCTCCTCCCCTTGCACATCGTCACAAAACTTAGACACCTTCTAAAATATGACGTCACAAAGCTTTCCCCCCCCCCCCCCATGAAAGCCGTACTTACTATTTGAAAATGAGCATGTTTCAAATCTTTAGCGCATTTTCGAGATGTCGAAATCGCTATTGCACCCGTTTTGTCCGTCCGTCCGTCCGTCCGTCATCACCCTTGATCACAGCATCCATAAGTCCTAGACCCATGATGTAAATATGTTTTTTGTATGCCCTGACCTGCCATTTGTGCATCAACACTCAGTTACTCGATCCGTTTAAAAGCCCCGTTAAAACTACCAAAAAATATTTCGAATCGAGAGGTAACACTAGCGCAGGGAACGGCCGCCATTGCCGGAAGTCGAATGCATAATTCTTCAAGCATTGAAGAGTGGTGCGAAAGGGTGCAAAAGAATTAGTTGTTTTTTTTTAGTTGACGTCATTAGAATATGTGTAAAAGTTTAGAGAGTTTTACGTCATCATTTGTGGTGACTTGTAGTTGGATTAAAGAGAAAATAATTTTTTTTTTAAATGTAAAGAAATGACTTTTAAATAAAAAAAATGTCAGGTATATTCATTACACAAGAAAATTCATTAAAATATGTCTAAAATCTAAACACAATTACTGATAACTACATAATTCTGATATCTAACATAAGTACTGATACATAATACGAAAATGCGCTAACACGTCCTGAATTCCAATAGGTACCAGGCTTAACATGATTTTTTTTTTGGTCATTTAAATATGTTAAGCTTAAGGCTGCACTCTAATATCGTAACACTCGTGGAGCCATGTAACACGTCATTAAATAAAGTGTCGGTAATCATATATTTAAGACGATTTTTTAAAATTTTAAGTTGCGCGTTTTGATGTGACGTCAAATGTGTGACGCACCTCTACCCCACAGGTGCGTGACGTCATCTATTGACGGCGCCTAAAAAGGGTGGCTAATGGGAGACCGCCCTGGGTGGCAAAAGTTCTAGCTACGCCACTGGCCAACATCAGATATCATGTTGAACAAGTCGAGGTCAATATTCTCATTTACCATCAATTTTATTTTTATATTTTAATGAATTCATATACAGCCATATTCAAAATAACATGCCAAATATTAACCCTGTAATGTCCAATTACTGAAATGAACGAGGACACCCTGCTAATCGATTTATAATCAACTTTATACAGGAAACATGAAGAGTTTACGTGTCATTTGAAACTGCTTGGCGTGCCACGTGGGGCACGCGTGCAATTGTTTGCTAACCCCTGTCCTAGGATATCTTTTTACTAACCTAAGATATCTTTCTAATATTAATAAAAATATTTCGACTATCCTTGGATGTCTTTCTACTATCCTAGGATATCTTCCTAATCACCAAGATTATCTTTCAACTAACCTAGAATATCTTTTTGCTGACCTAGTATATCAAACTAATAATCTATGATACGTTCTACTAACCTAGTATATATTTCTTCTAACCTATTACCATTTCATTGTCCTACTAACTTAGGATATCGCCCTATTAACCAAGGGGACTGCTTTACTAACCTGGGATATCTGATTTTGGGTTCGTCATCCGGGCACTTGAAGATGATCTTTGGATGGGCGACCAGGTACTCAATCTTTCTCTGCTGCTCTCTGACAATCTTTGCCAGGTCGTAGACGGATGGATCAGTCTCCACCTGGATGACAAACTGGGGCTGGATAGTGTTGTGGATCCACAGGTACAGGCCACAGCAGATGATGGCGAAAAAAGCGTGGCTCAGTCTCAGTGGGCGCGTCAGGTGGTTGCTGCGAGTTGTACAAAGTCAACAGGTTGGACAAAGGTAACAGGTTGGACAAAGTTAACAGGTTGGACATGTTAGCAGGTTGTACATGTTAGCAGGTTGTACATGTTAGCAGGTTACACATGTTAGTAGGTTGTACATGTTAACAGGTTGTACATGTTAACAGGTTGTACATGTTAGCAGGTTGTACATGTTAGCAGGTTACACTGTTTAGTAGGTTGTACATGTTAACAGGTTGTATATGTTAACAGGTTGTGCATGTTAACAGGTTGTACATGTTAGCAGGTTGTGCATGTTAACAGGTTGTACATGTTAATAGGTTGGACATGTTAGCAGGTTGGACATGTTAGCAGGTTGGACATGTTATCAGGTTGGACATGTTATCAGGTTGGGCATGTTAGCAGGTTGGGCATGTTAGCAGGTTGGACATGTTATCAGGTTGGACATGTTAGCAGGTTGGGCATGTTATCAGGTCGGGCATGTTAGCAGGTTGTACATGTAAACAACAGACGGGTATTTTGCATTTATGTAGAAATAAACTAAAAGTGCATTAATTTAATTACGGTACATTCGATCGATCGATCTGAAATGTTGATACAATGCATTGTTACGTAACACTAGTCTATGTGCAAAATTTCTGCTATATTGTATCACTGGAAGTTAGCACTTTTTCTTTTTTCACCGTACGGACGGGCCAAGAGAGAAACGGCGGTGAAGTTAATACTCTATAAAGGATTTTAAAATGTGTATTGTTACTAATATTTATTTTGGACACAGATACATGTAAGTTGTTGCGATAGAAGTAGTTGGTATACCATACTTTTCGGAAGATTTCACCTATTTTAGCAAGTCTTGTTTCCCTTTTACTTACTTATAAAAGTCTATGCAAGTCAACGTTTAGTTTCTTCCGTACTTTAGCCAAACTCGTAAAAGTGTTTTGAAAAATGGGGACAAAATTGGGTCTTGACGGGATGTCGGGACCAGAAGATCCATAATGGGGACATTATTGATTTATCGTGATCCTAGTCGGAATATATAACACAAACCACCCATCAAAAGTGTCAGAATATATAACACCAACCAGCCATCAAAAGTGTCAGAATATGTAACACCAACCACCCATCAAAGGTGTCAGAATATATAACACCAACCACCGGACAAAAGTGTCAGAATATATAACACCAACCACCGGACAAAAGAATCAGAATATATAACACCAACCACAGAACTAATGTGTCGGAATATGTGACAATCATGCATTTATCATATGTGTTGTTAGTTTTGTCTAGTTTTTGTGTCAGTTATGTCACGTTCATTACTTCACTGTAACCTGTCTAATCAAATTATATTCGTAGTTGGGCTTACGATGTTCACTATAACGTAAAATCTGCTGACAATATGAACGATATCACAAGTAGCACATTCTCACTTTAACAATTGTGTTTAACTGTGATATCACATGTCGCACATTCTCGTTGTAACAATTGTGTTTAACTGTGATATCTCATAACGCACATTCTCGTTGTAACAACTGTGTTTAACTGTGTACATAAAAAGATATTTGGAAGAAAAAAAAGTTAAAACAAAAACTATTAAATTAGAGATGACAACATCGGCACTTAACTGGCAATAACAATGAAACACTTGTTACCTGTAGAAGTAAAACCATGCACCACTGAGTTTTGGTTCTTGTTCGTTATCCATGACGTGAGATTAACAAAACTGACAGAAGACCCGACCCGACCCGACAGTGTGATGATAGACATCACTACCTGGATTGAAGATATCCCTGTCCTCAATCACCTACGTGAGGGCCAAATGTGAATACCTATCGCATACCTGTGACAGTGAACCCGGTTTGACTAAATACAGTTGTGGTTTGCTCCCCCCTATGATCAACTTTGCAATCATCTGAGCGTTTGTTTTTTTTTATTATTTTTTAAAGGTACTTTGTTAGGGTCTTATGTCCAGTCGCCCATTTCATTTTGTAAATAGAGGTATGAAATATTTACAAATAAAATACGTCATCTATGACTAATATGTTTGTTTCATTCATTCTTGAAAATAAATCCCTGTCAAGCCTTGGAATAAATCAGACATTGGACTAATTGTTAAGGCATTCTCTAGAGTAAAGTCTAGTCTAAGAAAAAAAAAGTTGTTTTTTTTTTTTTTAATCGAGCAAAAATAATTAACGTCAACGGGGCTTGTGTCCGGGAAACATTTTGGAGTTATTGGGTTTTCCCTGACATGTCAATGTTACGTCGTTGTCTGGGTTACTTGTTATGACCAAACGGACAGATCAACTCAAGGTAGAACACCAACACTTCTGAACATCTATAACTTTTTTAACAGCAAAAGGTTCCTTCATTTCCAAACACGTCCTATCCCTCGCTCAGAGCAACTGCCTCTCTACTCCTACGTCACGCTCACACACTTACGTCATACCCTTTCATACCGTGCGCACCGCACCGCACCAAACACAAGTAACAACATTGACATGTCAGGGAAAACCCAATAACTCCATAATGTTTCCCTGACAGCTTGTCTATGATCTCTTTTAACAATCCATTGAAAAACAGAATGTTCAAAATTCAGCTGCCAGAATAGTTCTTAAGGCAAAAAAAAAAAAAAAAACGTGACCATGTTACTTTGCTACCTCACCAACTTCATTGACCACCTATACAAGCGCGACTTACAACAACAACAACAACAAAAATCTCTCCAACAACTCCTTTTCTGACTCATGCCCTTCCTACCTTACTGAACTTCTGTCTGTCTACTCACCCACTCATCAGCTGCGCTCTTCTGCAGACACACGTATTCAATCTGTTCCTAAGACGCGCACTAAAACATTTGGCGAAAGGTCATTCTCTTTTTGTGCAGGCAAACAATGGGATTCTCTAACCGTAACACATCCATAGCATTCTAATTACAAAGTCATTCAAGACACATATTTTCAAAAATGTATGTTCAAAATAATGCAATAACATTTCTGTTAATGATTAACATAGCTGATGTGTAACGTTTAGTCAATGAAGTGGTTGCTGTGATATAAATGTTTATTTAATACTTACACGTTTCTTATTATCTTCATGTAAAGCGCTGTGAGCCCAGATCCTTACTGGCTACAGTGCTATTTAAATTATCAATTGATTATTACTATAAATTAATCCTTAAGTATCATTTTTTAAATAGTATTAACCTTATATTTGTGAATGCATGATCATTAGAAAGGTTGCTAAAGATACCAGTTTTGTGCTAAATGTACCAAATTTGGTGCTTAAGCCAATAATTTGGTGCCAAAGATACGATTTTTTTGTTAAAAGTACAAATTTGGTGATAAACGCACCAGTTTGGTGCTAAAGTACCACTTAAGTGCTAAATGTACCAATTGGTGCTAAAGGCAAAAGTTTGGTGCTGAAGGTATTCGTTTGATGCTAAATGATGAATGTATCCTTTTGGTGCTAAAGGTACAAAGTTGGTGATAAAGCTACTAGTTTGATGCTAAAAGTACCGTACCGCTTTGGTGCTAAATGTACCTATTTGATACAAAAGGACTCTAAAGGCAATAGTTTGGTGCTAAAGGCACCAATTTGATTTCTAAAGGAAAAATTTTGGTGCTGAAGGTACCATTTTGGTGCTAAACGTACCCATTTGGTGATAGAGGTACCCATTTGGTGCTAAACTTACCGGTTTAGTGCTAAAGATATAAGTTTGGTGCTAAAGATACCAGCGGGTGCTAAAGCTACCATTGGTTGCTAAAGGCACTAGTGCGTCCTAATGTTACCATCAGGTGCTAAAGGTACCAGCGGGTGCTTAAGCTACCATTGGTTGCTAAAGGCACAAGTGCGTCCTAATGTTACCATAAGGTGCTAAAGGTACCAGCGGGTGCTAAAACTACAATTGGTTGCTAAAGGCACTAGTGCGTCCTAATGTTACCATAAGGTGCTAAAGGTACCAGCGGGTGCTAAAGGTACCATTGGTTGCTAAAGGCACTAGTGCGTCCTAATGTTACCATAAGGTGCTAAAGGTACCAGCGGGTGCTAAAGGTACAATTGGTTGCTAAAGGCACTAGTGCGTCCTAATATTACCAGTAGGTGCCAAAGCGCGAGCGCCCAGTCCTCTACAGCGCCCACTCACACAATTATTCAGCCAGGTTTGGACCTCCCCCCCCCCCCCCCCCCACCCACCCACCACCACTAATCAACACTATTTGAAATATGATTTGTCCCAACGTGGCGTAGCTAGGGTTGCGGATCCCACTGGGGAACGACAAATTGAAATTATACAAATATACTGAGCAGGCTGTGACAGATCTAACAGTATGAACAACCATATACGGATCACATTTCCCTTCCCCACCGTTGTAATCAATCTCAATGTTTGCTTTCATACAAGCTACAGGTTCGTTCAGTGCAAAATGACGTGACATTAAAAGTAGGTCTGAAGAACTGATCTGATTTACAACAATAACTTAGTGGTAGTGATGGGAAAATTTAATCATCTGATTTCTACAGTTTTACAGTACAAAAAAATTGTTTAAAAACAATAAATCCCTAACAATTGTAAGTGCAAATTATGTTAAAATATAACACTTAATAACAATCCATGAGGTTAACATAAAATATTTATTTATTATGTAAACACGAGACCAGATCCAAAATCTTAGCAGTTAAACACCAGATTACATAGATAAGGGGTGTCCAAAAACCGGCCCGCGGGCCAAACACGGCCCGCGGGTCAAACACGGTCCGTGGTTAAATTTTAACTGGCCTGCGGCCTCATTTAAAATAGTTAAAAATTAATTGGCTGAATCATTATTTGTGTCATCAAATTATTTTAAAATAAAACGCTTAAGTTTGTACTGCTCTGAGGACATCAAATGATAGAAAAAATCCATGATGTTTTATTGTTTACAATTACTTACACTTCAAACCAAACAAAGTGCACACATTTATTTGCCCAATTTTTTTCTGCTGTCAATAACATTAAATTGCCAATAATGTAATGATATTTGTATTTATTACTAATGGTTCTCCTACCAGGAGTGGTGAACAAACTGAACAAGAAACACTTGTCGGTAACAAAGTCAGCGAAGAAGGAGCCACATCTTTAAAACTTCACTATATCATTCAACAACAAGTGATTTGTGCCAACAAATCTTAGATGTGATCATGCTATTTAGCCAGTGATAAAACCTTTACTCTGTATTCTTTCTAAAGCCCTGTTTCACCGACAATTTTAACAGTTTCTTCTTAACACCAAGGGATAATACAAAGAAATTTTGTATGACAATGATGTTAGGTGGCTCAGTCGGGGACAGCACTTCAGCCTCCTACAACTTTAAAAAAAAGGAAAGAAATTTGGCATGTCATGAAAAAAAGGAGCAAAAAATGTCATAAATATCTTCTGGTGCTTTGCTGATAGATTTTGCCTTTTTAGTTGATGTGACAAGACTTCTAAACCTTCTTATCAATAGTCTTTAAGGGCTCAATGCAGTGGTAAGTCAATTATATTCACATATCAAAGCTTTTCGGCAACAAGCTTAAACTTTTTTAAACCCAACTGTCTCAAATGCAGCCTAATACCACACATTGTCCCTCACTACAGGAAACAATAACACGTTTTCCAGGAGGGAAAAAAAACTTGAATAAGCAAATGAAGAGGTGAGATAGACGCAGATAGCATGTCTCTGGTTGATAAATTTTAAAAACACTTTCAGGGATTTGAAGCTATAGAAAAGGAAATCAAGATTTTGCCTTCACCATTGTCTGTTTACCCTGATGATCCTTAAATCCATCTGCACCCGGAACTCATTGGGTTGTCAAGCGATGTTGAATGTTACAACAGACAACCGGAACTCATTGGGTTGTCAAGTAATGGTGAATGTTACAACAGACAACCGGAACTCATTGGGTTGTCAAAGGATGCTGGATGTAACAGCAGACAACCGGAACGTTTGCACCTGACAACAATAACTTGATAAGTTTTGATAAGTGTGAGAGACATTCAGTGTCTTAACACAAAGAAACATGTAATAAATCATTAAACTTTGAAACACTAGAGGTTAGAAGAACCAAGAGGAAGAACTAATTATACATTAAAAAAATTAATTTTAATTTAGAAATACAACACAAAGATAACTTAATACAACCCTCAGATAAACTTAATGATAAATAAACTTTCTTATTCCGTATGCAAGAACAAAAACATACAATTCTCGTTCTTCCCATCCGGAATTCGGGCGTGGCATGGGTTGCCTGAGAAAACCAGGAAAACCAACACTTTATCAAATTTTAAAACTCTAATAAGAATGCATGACTAGACACAAGCCATAGATAAGCGTAGGACGCAATAATCTTTTATGTAGAAGGAGAGACATTCAGTATGTTGTCACAGAGAAGCATATAGTGTGTTTACACATACATACATATAGTGTGTTTGGTGTGTTTACACATACATACATATAGTGTGTTTGGTGTGTTTACACATACATACATATAGTGTGTTTACACAGACATACATATAGTGTGTTTACACATACATACATATAGTGTGTTTACACATACATACATATAGTGTGTTT
>MUZC01001147.1:90726-105840 GCA_002072015.1 Radix auricularia | reverse complement strand
TAGACATGTACAGCTATTCCCACTACTGATAGACATGTATAGCTATTCCCACTACTGATAGACATGTACAGCTATTCCCACTACTGATAGACATGTATAGCTATTCCCTCTGCTAATAGACAAGTACAGAGACACTGATGACTATTAGACCTTTATTTTTTTTTTTTTTTACTTTTGTGATGGTTTAATAAAAATTAACGCTATTCTTGTTTCTAAGATGCTGCTGTTTTAATGAAAATAAAACAAGTGCGGATCTCGGATAGTCCAATAATTTAAGAACAATTGGTGATATTCTGATTTTTAAAAAACCCACAAAAAATTTTAGCCTCAGAAAGAACTTAATGCTTTTTTAACAAAACTATTAAGCCTCACCTTAATTCCGTGAGAATCTGTACAATATAATGTTATTTTTACATTTAAAAAAACAATTACCATGTTATCGCTTTTAATAAAATTATTTACAACCAAGTTTTGTGGGTTTTGTAGTATTTGAGATGTGTAGTAAACGTGTCGAATTGAACGATTTCATTGTGTACTGTTAGCCAGTCTACCAGGCCTGCGTACTGAGCACAATCATCTATGGATGCTGACAAGTCAAATCTATGCTAACACAAAAAATGACGTGCTCCCAATATGTTGAAAGCTACACTAAATCTATATCGCTTGACATATAAGTATGACTTCACAAAAAGAAAGACTACGACAAGAACTATTGGACAGACAATACCGAGAACACAACTTTTCTGTGACAGGCCATATTTACTCAACTTTACCAGCTAGAATAGAACAACAATGCGTTAGCAAAGTACCAATATATTAATTAAACAAAAACTTAATGTAGAATATACAAACTGTATTAGCTAACTACAATAGTGGAGGTGTCATTTATAAGACCGGAAAAAATTATTACTCATTCTGTCCTTATGGCTATTTTACATGCTTTTATTTATGTCACACTGTTAGTATTTTGTATTCATGCATCAAATCTTGTAACGTAAAATTAAACCATTTCTGATGCTCCTAGAGATCTCAAAATTTTAACACAGATAGATCTTTGATGTCAACGTATTGTATCAAAATATCACATCAATCGAATGTGCCGTAATTAAAATAATGCATTTTGAAACTTTATCTCTATATAGCATATATGTATACCGTCAGCTATTGTTAACATCCACGTGCCACCGGAGTTCAGCCCAGCCATTGCTGACCACATTCCCCGTGTTTAACAGCCCAGTAATAGGAAAATAAATCTAAAATGTCTTGATAATACAGGTATTACAAGAGGAGCTACAGGAGTTTTTATAATTTGAACATTCCATTTATCAGTTATGCCCCTTTTCACACCCATATAAAAAATTAAAACTATGAAATAACATACTTAATTAATTGTTTTTTTTAAAAGGACACACTTTTATTTAAATATAGATAGTGCGTTAAAAAGAAGATTTTCTTCTATGATTAAAAGTGAAATCCGTGAACCTATCCACTGCACATAAAAGTGTTTTGCGTTGATCACAACTCTCCACTATCATGTACACGGCTGTGAAACATAAATACAAACTTGAATGCATATTAATAAACTTGAAAAGTTTCACAACTTTGATCATATGCATGCTACTAACAAATTAATTGGAAATATTTATCTATATGCAAAAATATAGTTGCAAAGAGAAATGACTTGTGATGAGCGACCCACTTGGACACTTGCGAAGGAAGGAACACTTCGAGCCGAGGAACAAACCACGACGGAAACAGGTGAGGAAAAAGTGAGGAGTAAGACCAGGCAGGTAACACTGCCCCCCCCCCCACTGCATTTGTGTGTGGGACATGCAGAAGAGGCTGCCACTCGAGGGTTGGTCTCATTAGCCACGTAAGGATTTGCAAACGATAATGATAAATCTATCGTCTTTCGCAAACGGAAAGAGGCCATAATTACATATCATTTTAAAGAAGTGTGCTTTGTCAATGGCGCATCTGTCAGTCTTGTTTCAACGTCTTGTTTCTCAATTGTGACGCGCCAATGTTTTTTTTTAATCTACCCCCCCCCCCCAAACTTACATATGTCTCGAATCCCATCTCCATCATACTTTTAAAATAATAAACATCTGCGACATTGAAAAATATTGTGTTAAAAAAATCATATTTTAATCATTGAACGATCTTCACTATATTCCAAAAATAAATGCTGGGGGATGGGTCCAGTAAGTATTGGCAAGTCCTGAAAAGTTTGGCTGATTACAGCAGATGTCAGCTAAGACATGGTAACAAATCGTCATATCATCATCAATTACCGACCGCCCTTTAGCTTTAAAATACTGTTTAGCCCCCCTCCCACCCCCACCCAAAAAAAAAATCACTTCAGCATCCCTCTACTCATTGTTTTTACACCTCTGTACTATAATAGTGTTTCAATGTCATCATGTTCACATCGCCGAGTAGTTACATCAAAATTTTCCTTTTGATAATAAACAAAGAAGTAAGAGGCTAAAAGTAGTAATGGCGGGCATAATGACGAAAATTTTGAGGCATTTTGAACGGGTAACCCGGGTACCCGTTCAAATTTTGGGCGGGTACCCGGGCAGCTTTTTTCAACAATATTGACAGCCCTATTTCTCAGAGCGCTAGATATAAACCTTAGTACAATGTCAGTGATGGAAAACCTTTTATGGGGCCACGTGCCCAAAATGAAACTAAAATCCACCTTTTTTTTTTTTGCAAAGTGCCTACACTCTAGTTAAAGCCCAAATTGGGGATTTGACTCAACGAAACAAACATTGCTTTAAGACTTAAAAGAGAAAAACAAGAAGATACTTTTTACTTTGAAAAAACATTTTAAAAAAATTACAGTAACTGAAAATAGGTTGTTTTGCGAAATAAATGGGATTTTTGCTTTTGTATACACAGATCTACTAATAATTCGTCAAACCTTTGCTCTTACTTCGTTAATTTGAGTGCAACACATGCAGCAATCAGGTTCCGTTAGTCTGTTTCTTGTGTCACTCCATGTATTTTGAAACAACTTTTATATAAATAAAATTCATAAATCACTACCTCTGCAAAAAAGGCCTCACTTACAGCCTACCCTCAAGGTTAAGTAAAGTCTTTAATCAGGGCTGGGTTTTACCTTGCCAACACTTCCCACCATGACAACGACCCCCTCCCCCCGACACCATAAAATGGAAGAGCTGGATACGACCTCTCCTATTTAATTCTGACAGACTCTGGTGTGGTATGTTGTGATGTTTATACATGAACGTTATTTGGATAAGCAGTTGGTGTCAGCTTAAATTCGTACGAGCGTAAATGTTATAAGACACAAGAAAACAACGCAAGAAGGTAATGTAGGTTTATTATTTTATTCACTTCTATTAGATATCAAGTTGAACAGTAAAGCAAATAATAAAAGCGATATAGGTTTCCCTAACTTTGTACAAAACATTCTTTCTTTAACCTATAATTGAGTACTTTAAGGCTTTAGATGTGAAGTGTAAATAACTTGTAACGTTAATTAACAGTTTAGTTTTAACATTTATACTTTGGCCCACTAATTCTGGCTAGTGGCTTTGGCCACTCTCTTTGCAACTGGGCAACTTATATTTTGGGGTATTTGGAATATGTGGCTAGTCTACCTGTTAAAGTTCTCGTTTTTCTGCAGAGTTCTTCACTTAACCAATTCAAGAAGAGGTGAGCCATTTAATTTAAAGCTCTTTGACCTTTAAAAAAAATCCATACACCAGATTTGGTGTTTGAATGATTCTTTCCGCTAATGATTTACATTTTGGGACTAGTGATGTAACTAGGATGATTAGTTTTGGGGATTTCACCAGCTTACTAACGGGGCTGCGCGAATGATTAGATATCTAACAGACCTCTCGCAGCATTATCGACATGCTACATTATCAGTAAATTTGACGAATGGACGCTCGTAGGCTAATCTAGCATTCCTTAAGACACTTAAGTTTGTTGATCTGGTTACACTTCAGTGAGGTTTAAAGGCGGGAAACATTTATAAATTGTCATCATGTGATACGTGCACATTTTAAAATGAACATTTTTCTGCGAAAGACTTGCTTTAAAAAAAAATGTTTTCGAAAGGATTTTTTAAAACATGCTTTTATTTCATTTCACTAAAAATAGAGAGGATTATAAATGTTCTTATGTCCACAAAAGTAAAAGTACGGTAGCCAAGCACATTGATTGCTGAGATTAATATCAGTGGAATTTTATCTTCCTGAAGACTGGTCACACAAATAATGTCTCAATCCTTGCGATTCGGAGACACATTTAGAAAGTTCAATATATCGTGGACGCATGGTTATATATTGACAGAGATTAACAAAAAATTGTTATAATGATGAGTTGATATGGTGTTTCATAACAAGCATATATACCATTTATTTCTTTGCCTGCTGCCCTTTCTTCTATATTTTTAGACAAGAAAAAAAACAACAACATTTTTTTCCCCTTTTAATGCAATGAAAAGAAAAATATAAAAAAATCATTTTTAAACTTTGAAAAAAAACAAAACAACTTATTATTTAAATTACATTTTTTATGTCATTGTTATGTCTCAGTCTTCGCCGGGTTGTAACAATTACAAGTTTTAATGGAAGCTTACACTTCAAAGAAACATAATGTATGACATTCCTTTGAATACCTCTAAGACAATAGTTGAATTAAATGTAAAATAAAAAAAACAAAAAAAAAACAACAAAAAAACATATCATTTAAAAGTCGACTTTGGAAAGAATTAAAAAAAAGAATATTATTTTGTCACTGGGCTAGAGATCTCTGCATAATTTGAGCAAAGCGAAATGCGTCAAAATAACGTTACGTTATTTGACGCTGAAATAAAGTCACACTGACTAGTGAGTTAAATAAGAACATGTGGGGAAAAAATTAGAGTTAGAAAAATGCAACTGATTACTGATATTTAAATACCCGCTCAGTTAGTTTTGAGAACCCGCGTACTAAATTTATGAAAGATGGGGACGTAAGTATAAAAACCGTTGGAAAGGTCAAATATGACAAATGACATTGTCGTCACACAAAACGAAATAAGTGCTTTTATCGATGCCTGTTTGAGTAGAGAAGCCGCTAAACAATTATCGTGAAGATGGGATCATAAAAGAGAAGATTTAACATGGTGAACATTGTCGACCGTTAATTCTGTTACGCGTATAATTTTGAAATGAAACCTGTTTAATCTTGAATATCTTGTGCCCCATAGTTTCCCAATTTGTGTTAGCAAAATTCTATGCATAAAATTGATCATGACAATTCTATTTTAGCCGGATGTCAAGGTATGAGAATCACTGCGAATAAATGCTGTGAGCTCTGGTCAAGTAGTGACTGGAAAGTGTTCACTTAGACATAATAATGAGTGTGCAGTCGCGCATGATGATAGTATGGAAGACAGTAGGGTTACATATAGTGTGGTGTGGGGAAACATAGTCATAGTACGGTCATATTAGTAGAGAGACCTAGAGAGAGGTTCATAGAAGATAGTTAGAAGATAGAGCAGTTAGCTCAGTATCTATTACACAATCGCGGTGTGCTCGAGTGTCTAGAGTGGTAGTCAGAATATGCACTTATTATGAGTAAGTGGCATTGCTAGAAATATACTTGTGTGTACCTGAATCTGTGGCTGTATTAATTGCTTACCTATTTAAGTCTTGAATTATCAATTGAATAAGAGTCGAGACTTCGTATTAATTTATCCAGAACACAGTGTGCAACACAAGAACCCTTTGCGGGAGTGTATTTAAGAACTTTCTAAAATTTTATATCTATTAGTGAATAACAAATATTACAGCTAATATACAAAATAATAATATAAAATATAATTATAATATTATAAATATAATATTATAAAATATAAAAGTATAATAAACTATAAAAAAGACATGAATGGGTCGCTGGGCATAATAAGTAAATAAATATATTTGGAAAGGATAGCAGAAAAGAAACCAAAGATTTGGTTAATTACACATTTAAAAAACTTCTCATTGCATCAGGACAAGATTTTCACGTAGCAGGAAGTTGTAACTGTGACAGATACAAGGGGTAAACAAATGAGCTAGGATGCAATTGTAGGAGACGAGCTTGTACACCTGACTTACGCCCCTTCACGTTCGCAACGTTGTCATATTCTCGACCGTGGCTAGCAGAAACATCTAATGGCCCAATTGTGTAAGTTCCAGTAATAAGACACCAAGAAGGTGTTCTCCAGTACTTTGTTTCTACTTCTACAAAACGTGCTCAAGAATTACTTCCTAATTTTCGGAACCTTGGCTTATATATCGAATTGGGACACCTGTTCTTGTTGAATCTGGTCTGGTGTGCAATCAAGTGCATGTATTATAATATACTGACAATATGCAAATTGATGTACAGTAACATTATAGTTAAACGTTAAATACGAGGTTAAAATATAATACATGTCATAATATAAAATATACACCTAGCCACCTTATAAAGGACCTATAGGGGACAGAAGGGTGTCCTAAAAATTTCCTAAAATAAGAGATCTAATTTATTTCACTTACCATAACAAAATAAAGTTTGAAAATGGCGTACTCTTATATGGAAAGTTTTCCTTAATCTAGAAATGCATACTAAAATGCTGTAGGAAAGAAAAACATTGATTTAGGATTTAAGGGTAGCGAAGTCAATAGTGCGCTCGCCTCACAAGCTAAGGGGCGTGGGATCGACCCCATGAAAAGCCACTATAAAAATGTTGAGAAATGACTAACGCTAAGAAAGTCCTCCGCTGACCTGGAGAGGGATGGGCGCCGCCAATGTCTATTAAGCCCGAGAATACTCTAATGGAAACATTAGAATCCCCTACGACCTCCCAAAAAGAGGTTATGGGAATAAAAAAATAATAATATGTTATCATACATGTATTGGGGCCGCGGTGGTCGAGTGGCAAGCGCGATCGACTGTCGTTCCGATGGTCACGAGTTCGAATCCATGGGAAGCCAGGTACTTGTTCCTGAGTCCCACCTAGCTCCAAATGGGTGAAAAGCGGCGTGCAATGCGTGGAACCATTAGCCGCGGCATGTGAACGCTGCATCACTTGCAGATGGTCATGGCTGAACAAAGGCTAAGGAAGCAAATCCAGAAAGTACAGCAGGCTGAAGTCGGAGACCACGGGCCAATTGGTGCAAAACTCGTGGCACGCAAAACTCAATATTCAATATTGAGAACGAAGAAGAAGATACATGTATTAGTACGCTATTTTATAATTATGTTATCCTGGAAAAAAAAAAGTTTTCTTGTTACTAGCTGTTGGCCGGATATGGTGTTTTACAATATGCCGTATCCGGATAGTTTGCTCGTAATATTTGCCGGATCATGATTCCGTATATCTCTACATTTAAGTGTAAGAGCTAAGTGAGTGTACATCCTGTTTAGCATATTGAATTACGGACATTTCGACCACAGAACGTTTCGACCCCAGGACTTTGCGACCCTGGTCAGTTCAACCCCGGGCGATTCGACCCCGGACTGTTTGACCACAGGATGTTTCCACTACAGGGTGTTTCGACCCCTTTGTATCTACACCGTAGAAGTTTTTAAATGGTTTAAAAGTTATACTTTTTAAAATTAATTGTTTGTATAAAAATAATTCAATTAATATTATTTTGCATTAAAAATTAAATACATTTTGAAAAAGTTATAGATATGTAATGTTAAATGTATGATGACTTGAAAAAGTATATACACGTATTGACACGTGACATGTGATTGGTTGAAAGAGACCACGTGATGAGTAAGGGTGTCCCAGAAGGCTTAGAGAGGGAGATCAGAGTGTGTATGGATAAGGGATGTTCTTGATTTGTGTAACTAATAAAGTTTAATTTTTAAAAAGTGTACAAACGTTCATTTGCTGAATTAAAGTTATTTATGTTTACCGAGGACTTCAAAAGTTTCACTGTGTGAAGGTGTTTGCTATTAATTAACACCAACAAGAAAGAACGTGGCCAAAAACAACCACGTTACATTAAAAACTGACAACATTTAACGTACATTCAAGATTGGTAATAAATGCATCATTCCTCTCAGATCATTCCAAACCTATCTAACTCCACCCTAACCTCGATCCGATGTAATCGGGCAATAAAAATGCAAAGTGGTAAGATAGTCCTTTCTAAAGGTGCCTAGCAACGCTGTTGAGCGGTGCCGGTTTAGGGCCAGGAGCGCCAGTACGGAATAGCAAAAGGTACCGCTAGGAAACGCTTTTGGTCGCCAGCTCTGAGGAAACCTTCCGACGGGGGTTAAACCCTGGGTAGGTCGGTGATGATCCCCACGCTTTGCGGCGATCTAAACTATAGAGACTCGTAAGCTTTGCCGTGGTGGCGCAAAAGTGATACCATGTTGATAGCGAGTCACAATAGGGAAATTCCACACCTCCCTTGGGAGGCACACTCAAGTGGGAGGCGTTTTCGACCTAGTGTCCTGGACGCCCAGGCGGCCGCTTGTATCAGCGACCGCTCCGGGGGGGCTTCTCAGTCTTTACGTCCCTTAGGGGGCCAGAGGGCTGAGGGGGTTTTCCGGGAAGCCCCATGAAGAGCGCAGGCTCAAGACTGCTGATTTTCTTCCACATGAAAGGTGACTAGATTATCGCTGCCCCCACTCACTTTATTTACCTTTCCCATAACCATCGCCAGCACACGGCGTGGTGTGGTGGCCACTGAGTCTACCCATTGTAACATGTCAAAATGTAAGCCCGGAAAATATAAATAACAATGGCTGTAAGTACAGACAGGTCTGACGGGCCAAGCAGCTTAAATAATATTATTGTATCCTGCGAGGCGGCATTAACTATTGAAATATTCAAACTTTAATTTCTGACAACTTTGTACGCCTTATTAAAATCAATAATTTGCAAGAGTGGCATTCACGTGTTAATGAACTCAAGATTAAATGGAAGGACGCGCGTTTGTAATGGTTCCTGCGAGATGCATTGTTCAGATTCTCGACGCCTTAAGAAAAAAGTAACCAAAAACTTTTCATTTATTTTTATTGTTATTTTTGTTATTTTTGAAAACCTTTAAACGACTTAAATATACAAATTAATTATAAATAACGTCCTTTTTAAGTGTGTTTGGGATATGAGTTGATATTCTGTTTTTAAGTTTTTATTCATAATATATAAAAACAATTAATTTAAAACAATAATAGTGATAAAATAACAAAGAATAAATTAAAAACATTTCACGGTGTAGAAACGAAAGGGTGGAACCGTCCGGGGGCGAAGTGTCCGACGACCTATTTATTAAAATACCTAATATTTACCATATGGAGAGGACCTGTTATCTAGAATGATAGTCGTTGACACTGTCAACGTCGACGATTAACATTTTATAATGAATTGAAAGAACAAACTAAAACAAAGTTCAAAGAATTGTGTAGTGTTAACCAAGCTAACAATTTTGTACTGAGTGTGTAGTGTTAACCAAGCGAACAGTGTTGTACTGAGTGTGTAGTGTGGTGTACAAGTAGCCGTGATCTAGAGCCATAATAAAAAACTTTTTTTTATTTTGAAAATTTAACTTTAAAATGCGGTTAGTTAACTTAGTTTTTGCTACCTTCTCTAGAAAAAATTTCTATACTTGTAACTTTTTAACTCAATAATTTTTTCTCGTACTAAAAATTGACTTTTTAAAACTTTATTTTTGCTTGGAGGTCAATGATTTCAAGAAAGACGCTTTTTAATTTGTTTATTTTGTTACTTTTTAATAAATTAATGTTATTACGTTAAAAATATATAATTGTTTTAACACTTATTACTCTTAATTTTATTTAATTTCAATTAATTCTTTACTCTTTTTGATATCGGAATCCTATCCAGATCTGCTACAACTATTTTCCGAATCCGAATGGTGGTGGAAATTCCAATATTGATACCGGATATCTAGCATATCTGGATGATATGTAATTTGTTTCCCTTTCTCTAAATGAATTTAATATTTTTCCAACTACTTCAGGTGTGAAAGTCAACAGAGGCCTTGTAACCTTTAACCTCGACCAACGAAGACGAAATCTTCGCAGAAATGAACTTTGATGGAGAGACACTTTCATCGCGACAAGTAAAGCCCTCTGCATCATCTTTCTTCTGCTAATCTTGTTCTCCAACGCCCTGCTCATTTACAAAAACGCCCGAAAGTTGGATTTCTACACTAGACCCAAGAACCAGATCATAATATCCATGGCTATTGGAGACATATTCTTAGCTTTGTTTCCTCTTGTTGTCTTTGCGAAGGATTTGTTTGGAGATTATCTTTCGGGGATGAAGTCATGCCTGCTCAAAATAACGTCAGAAACGTATTTGGGGTACCTCATTCCTTTCATCTACGGTCTCGGTATTTGCGTCCTAGGACTTGAACTCATATTTCGCAACGAGATTCACAAAATGTCAGAAAGCAAGACGTCGAAGATCTTTTTGTCTTTAGCTCTCAGCAGCTTCCCCTGGCTGCTGGGTCTCATAGTTGTATTACCTCTCTGTTTGGCCAACTTTGATCTTAGAACATGTGAGGATGCACAGACCCTTGACCACAACAAGGCCGCGATCGTCATATCTGTTATTCTTCCCGCGTGTGCTGCTGTCATCATGTGCATCGTCATCAACTGCCATGTGTTTCCTTCAACCCGTTACCAGCAACAACCAGTTACCTCCCCACCGATGGTCATCGTATCGACGAGCACCTCAAGCTCTCAGATGCAGTCTGGGAATGGATACACAGCGCCGACACCTAATGGATATTATCCAGCCCATCAATATTCACAGCAACCAATTCTCGGACATTATCCGCTCCAGACGTTCCCTCAACAGATAAACAACCCACAAGTCAACCAGCCTTATGCCACACAGCAACCCTACACCCCTTCACAACCATACACCACAACCCAACCCTACACCACAACGCAACCCTACGCCACAACCCAACCCTACACCACAACCCTACCCTACACCTCGCCACAACCCAACACTACAACCCAACCCTACACCACAACCCAACCCAACACAACAGCCCAACCCTACACCGTATCACAACAGAACCAAGCCCTACAGAACAGCACGGGAAATACCTTGTCCAATGTTCACCGCGAGAAGTCAAGGCTCCTGGCCATAGCCGCTATTTTCTTTCTCCTCGTCGTACCGCAGGCCATCTTTAAACTTACCTACGTCCTTAACTTGAATAGAACAACCATGAACATGATCACACTTGTAGCCATTAGCAACTTTGTGTTTTGGATCATGGTCATCAGGGCATTTATCGCACCACTGATAATGTATTGCTACTCAGACGACTGATCGACAATTACAGCTATTCTCACTACTCATAGACAAGTACAGCTATTCCCACTACTGATAGACAAGTACAGCTATTCCCACTACTGATAGACAAGTACAGCTATTCCCACTACTGATAGACAAGTACAGCTATTCCCACAACTGATAGACAAGTACAGCTATTCCCACTACTGATAGGCAAGTACAGCTATTCCCACTACTGGTAAACAAGTACAACTCATCCCATTACCCATAGACAAGTACAGCTATTCCCATTACTCATAGACAAGTACAGCTATTCCCATTACTCATAGACAAGAACAGCTTTTTCTACTACGGATAGACAAGTACAGCTATTCCCACTACTGATGGAAAAGTGCAGATATTCCTACTATTGACGTAGAAGCACAGTTATTCCCACAACTGGTAAACAAGTACAGCTATTCTCAGGACTAATTTACAATTCATACAGTCATTTGGGAAAAAAATAAAATAAAACTAAATCTACATCCAAGTTATTGTTAAGCTTCATGTGTATACAGTTATAATAATAACATTGAACAATCAAGGTTTTTGAGATTTACTTTATTTTAAAGGCGTTGCAAGATTTTATTATTTTTTGCCAAAGACTGTAGTTATATATATATATATATATATGTGTGTGTGTCAAAATATTCGTCTTAAAAAGTCTAACAGTATCAACATATAATAATCAGTTTAAAAATAGAAATACTGTTTGTGTCGCAGTCGAAATATCAATACTAAATATTTCACTCTCACAATATCAACATTGAATGTGTAACTATCCTAAAAATCAATACTGAAAGACACACATCCAAGACAAGACACAAATCCCCAGACAAGACACACATCATCCAGACAAGACATACATCCCAGACAAGACACACATCCCAGACAAGACACACATCCCCAGACAAGACACAAATCCAAGACAAGACACACATCCCAGACAAGACACACATCCCAGGCAAGACACACATCCAAGACAAGACACACATCCTAGACAAGACACACATCACCCAGACAAGACACACATCACAGACAAGACACACATCCCAGACAAGACACACATCCCAGACAAGACACACATCATCCAGACAAGACATACATCCCAGACAAGACACACATCACAGACAAGACACACTTCCCAAGACAAGACACACATCCCAGACAAGACACACATCACCCAGACAAGACACACATCCCAGACAAGACACACATCACCCAGACAAGACACACATCACCCAGACAAGACACACATCACAGACAAGACACACATCCCAGACAAGGCACACATCCCAGACAAGACACACATCCCAGACAAGACACACATCATCCAGACAAGACACACATCACCCAGACAAGGCACACATCACCCAGACGAGACACACATCACAGACAAGACACACATCACCCACACAAGACACACATCACCCAGACGAGACACACATCACCCAGACAAGACACACATCACCCAGACAAGACACACATCACAAACAAGACACACATCACCCAGACAAGACACACATCCCAGACAAGACACACATCCCAGACAAGACACATATCCCAGACAAGACATACATCACCCAGACAAGACACACATCACCCAGACAAGACACACATCCCAGACAAGACACACATCCCAGACAAGACACACATCCCAGACAAGACACACATCACAGACAAGTTACACATCACCCAGACAAGACACACATCACCCAGACAAGACACACATCCCAGACAAGACACACATCACAGACAAGACACACATCACAGACAAGACACACAACCCAGACAAGACACACATCACCCAGACAAGACACACATCCCAGACAAGACACACATCACCCAGACAAGACACACATCCCAGACCAGACACACATCCCAGACAAGACACACATCCCAGACAAGACACACATCCCAGACAAGACACACATCCCAGACAAGACACACATCCCAGATAAGACACACATCATCCAGACAAGACATACATCCCAGACAAGACACACATCACAGACAAGACACACTTCCCCAGACAAGACACACATCCCAGACAAGACACACATCCCAGACAAGACACACATCACAGACAAGACACACATCATCCAGACTAGAAACACATCCCAGACAAGACACACATCCCAGACAAGACACACATCACCCAAACGAGACACACATCCCCCAGACAAGACACATATCCCAAACAAAACATACATCACAGACAAGACACACATCACCCAGACAAGACACACATCCCCCAGACAAGACACATATCTTAAACAAGACACACATCCCAGACAGGACACACATCCCAGACAAGACACACATCATCCAGACAAGACATACATCCCAGACAAGACACACATCCCAGACAAGACACACATCACAGACAAGACACATATCACCCAGACAAGACACACATCATCCAGACAAGACATACATCCCAGACAAGACACACATCACCCAGACAAGACACACATCACCCAGACAAGACACACATCAATCAGACAAGACACACATCATCCAGACAAGACACACATCACCCAGACAAGACACACATCACCGAGACAAGACACACATCACCCAGACAAGACACACATCACCCAGACAAGACACACATCATCCAGACAAGACACACATCACCCAGACAAGACACACATCACCCAGACAAGACACATATCATCCAGACAAGACACACATCACCCAGACAAGACACACATCACCCAGACGAGACACACATCACCCAGACAAGACACACATCACCCAGACAAGACACACATCACCCAGACAAGACACACATCACAGACAAGACACGCATCACTTAGACAAGACACACATCACCCAGACAAGACACACATCACCCAGACAAGACACACATCACAGACAAGACACACATCCCCAGACAAGACACACATCACCCAGACAAGACACACATCCCAGACAAGACACACATCACAGACAAGACACACATCACCCAGACAAGACACACATCACCCAGACAAGACACACATCACCCAGACAAGACACACATCACTCAGACAAGACACACATCACCCAGACAAGACACACATCATTCAGACGATACACACATCACCCAGACAAGACACACATCACCCAGACAAGGCACACATCACCCAGACGAGACACACATCACAGACAAAACACACATCACCCACACAAGACACACATCACCCAGACGAGACACACATCACCCAGACAAGACACACATCACCCAGACAAGACACACATCACCCAGACGAGAAACACATCACCCTGACAAGACACACATCCCAGACAAGACACACATCACTGACAATTCACACATCACCTTGACAAGACACACATCACCCAGACAAGACACACATCACCCAGACAAGACACACATCCCAGACAAGACACACATCACAAACAAGACACACATCACCCAGACAAGACACACATCCCAGACAAGACATACATCACCCAGACAAGACACACATCACCCAGACAAGACACACATCCCAGACAAGACGCACATCCCAGACAAGACACACATCCCAGACAAGACACACATCACAGACAAGACACACATCACCCAGACAAGACACACATCACCCAGACAAGACACACATCCCAGACAAGAGACACATCACCCAGACAAGACATACATCCCTGACAAGACACATATCATCCAGACAAGACACACATCACCCAGACAAGACACACATCACCGAGACAAGACATACATCCCAGACAAGACACACATCACAGACAAGACACACATCACCCAGACAAGATATCAACCCGCG
>MUZC01001147.1:16408-62891 GCA_002072015.1 Radix auricularia | reverse complement strand
TAAAAAAAAAATATATATATAGATCTATATATATTTACAAATAAAATAAATAAATGAATTTTAAAAAAAGAAGAAAAATTTTTTTTTGATTCTAAATCCTGAGCTATACCTATAGAAATCTAAGGATCTTCATTATAATACGCAGAGCAAAACCATCCGAAAATACAAAATTCTAGTAATGTCTCGTAAACTGTGTTTAATATATTTTTATAAAGTAATGTCAATATATAATGCGCACCTCATTGCGTAAAGGAAAGATTATTGAACATAATACGCACCACCACACTCTTATCTAAAAAATTAACGTGATACAAACTGATAAATAAAATAATTTGATAACTCAATAATTCAATTACTGTACATTCGATTATTCTTAAAATTGTATAACTAATTTTATCATCGGCACACGATCTACCTGCAAAATTTCAGCTCGCTAGCTTACGAGGAAATGGGTTTAAAATCGATTCAAAATTATTTCGGCACGCACGGCTCAGAAAGCACAAGTTAATATAAAGGATTTAATTTTAAAAACCCGCCAAAAACCAAGTTTTACACTACAAATCATTTATATACGAGACATACCTACCTATAAGGATCTTTATTATAATTCGCAGGGCAAAGCGTGGAGACGTGGTGGTCGAGAGGTAGCGTGCTCGACTGCAATTCCGATGATCACATCACGAGTTCAAATCCACTCGCAGGCGAGGATTTGTTCCCGGAGCCTGAGGAGTCCCCGAGTCACCCAGCTCTGAATGGGTACATAACTAGACAATAGTTAAGCTGCTGGGGTGATGCGTGGAACCCCTATAGCCGTGGCCTGTGACCGCTGCATCACTTTCCAACAGATCATCTCTCATGGTCTGTTGGCGCAATTTTATTCTGCATAGAAGGAACGTCTGTATATCTAAGATAAGTTAAAACAATCCGAAAATACAAAATTTTAGTTATGTGTCGTTTAACGTGTTTAATATAATGCGCACCGATCGTGAATATATTTTGTAAAAGTATAGTCAATGTAATGCGCACCTCATTGCGCGAAAGGAAAGATTGTTGAACACAACACGAACCCCGACACTCTATCTAAAATATCATGTTAAGCCTGGTCCCTATTGGAATTTAGGACGTGTTAGCGCATTTTCGTATTATGTATCAGTACTTATGTTAGATATCAGAATTCTGTAGTTATCAGTAATTGTGTTTAGATTTTAGACATATTTTTATGAATTTTCTTGTGTAATGAATATACCTGACATTTTTTTTATTTAAAAGTCATTTCTTTACATTTAAAAAAAAATTATTTTCTCTTTAATCTAACTACAAGTCACCACAAATGATGACGTAAAACTCTCTAAACTTTTACACATATTCTAATGACGTCAACTAAAAAAAAACAACTAATTCTTTTGCACCCTTTCGCAACACTCTTCAATGCCTGCAGGATTATGCAATCGACTTCCGGCAATGGCGGCCGTTCCCTGCGCTAGTGTTACCTCTCGATTCGAAATATTTTTTGGTAGTTTTAACGGGGTTTTTTAACGGATCGAGTAACTGAGTGTTGATGCACAAATGGCAGGTCAGGACATACAAAAAACATATATACCTCATGGGTCTAGGACTTATGGAGGCTGAGATCAAGGGTGATGACGGACGGACGGACGGACAAAACGGTTGCAATAGCGCATTCGACTTCTCGAAAATGCGCTAAAAATTAATGTGATGGATCTACTTAGATTTAAATAAAATAATTTAAAAACTCAATAATTCAATTACAGTACATTCTCTTTATCTGAAACGTTGATACCTAATTTTTATCATCGACACACGATCTACCTGCAAAATTTCAGCTCGCTAGCTTACGAGGAAATGGGTTTAAAATCGATTCAAAGTTATTTCGGCACGCACGGCTCAGAAAGCACAAGTTAATATAAAGTATAAAGGATTTAATTTAAAAACCCGTAAAAACAAAGTTTTACAGTATACATCATTTATATACGAGACATACCTATAAGGATGTTCATTATAAAACTCAGTGCAAAACATGCAGTTCTGTCTCATACATAAGAGATTTATCTTCAAAAACCTTGTTTTTACGGGTTGTCTATTTATACTTTTATGGTTGGCGCGTCCGTTACCACGAAACAGCGTAATTTGGGTCGGCGTGACCCAGAGACTCAGTGTGTTTTGAAACAAGTTTCAAAAATGAACTTCATAAATCCTTAACTGTGTAGGATATGACGCACCTAAACCCCCTCCCCTCCAGAAGGTCCGGTCTTTACTGAAGACTAGGTTTTAACTTGATGGCAATTCCCAATTTAACCCCCCCCCCCCCACAATCACTTATATACTAACAGAGCAGGATACAGCCTCTCCTATTTAATTCTGCAGCACTCTTGTTTTGTATATTGTGATATTTACACATGAACGATATTTAGATAAGCAGTTGGTGTCACTTTATACTTTGATGAAATTAAATGTTATAACAGTCAAAAAAACAACGCCAGAAGGTAACATTGATTTATATTTCACTTCTATAAGTTATCAAGTTTAAAATGTCACAAATAAAACAGAGATATTGGCTTGAACAAGCTTTGTATAAAACATTATTTCTCTAACCTGTAATTTGAGTACGTTCATACTGAGCAGTTAGGTGTGAATAACAGTTGGTGTTAAATTACAGTTTAGTTTTGGATATTTATACTTTGGCCCCCTGAGACTGGCTTGTTTAAGGCTTTGGCAGGTCTCTTTGCCATTTTTCAACTTGTTATTGTGGGTTATTTGGATTATATGGCTAGTTTACCTCATTGTTCTACATAGTTCTTAATTTAACCAATTCAAGAAGAAGAGGAGAGCCATTTAATTTAAAGCACTTTAACTTTTTAAAATTTAAAAAAAAAAACCCAACAACCTCCTTCACCAGCTTTCATGTTTGATTGTTTCGGCGCAAGATTTACATTTTGGACTCCTGATGGCATTCTGATGGTCGTGGATTGTGTTCGGGGATTTCACCAACGTTCATTTAAAGTGGCGAGGGAGCATAGATGTCTGATGGACGCCGCGCAGCATGATCGACGCAAATTTTGAGGGTTTCACACAATACTGTGAGATTGAAAAAAGAAAATGAATGCTGAGCAATTTTTGCACACGAGTTTGTTATTATGCAAACGTAAAAAACGAACCTTAGAGGTAAAGAACATTCCCAACTTATCCCGTGACCGTGTATTCAATTCAGAGCACCAAAGTGAGTATCTCCTTTCTTGACATACAATATAATCGTTAAAGTTGATGGATGGACGTCTGTCGAGAAGGGGTGACCTCTACGTGGTTCGACAGACGAGTAGGGTCGTGGAGCAGAACACGACCTGAAACCGACAAACCCCTGGCTTGGACAGCCAATGACCGTTGTTAGGTGTTAGGTGCTAGCCATATATGATTACAGTCACTGTACGGATCTTAGGCAGAGCATTTAGATGCAATGCCGATGATGAAAACCAAAGTACCCGTTGAGGGTCGGGTTTCTCTGAAGCGACCGTTTCGTCCCCTTCTATTAACTGGCAACGCTGTTGAGCGGTGCCGGTTTAGGGCCAGGAGCGCCAGCACGGAATAGCAAAAGGTACCGCTAGGAAACGCTTTTGGACGCCCGCTCTGAGGAAACCTTCCGGTGGGGTTTAAACCATAGGCAGGTCAGTGATGATCCAAACCATTGAGACTCGTAAGCTCTGCCGTGGTGGCGCCAGAGTGATACTATCTTGATAGCGAGTCACAGTAGGAAATTCCACACCTCTCTCGGGAGGCACACTTAGTGGGAGGCGTTTTCGACCTAGTGTCCTGGACGCCCAGGCGGCCGCTTGTAGCAGCGACCGCTCCGGGGGGGGGGGCTTCTCAGTTACGTCCCTTAAAGGGCCAGAGGGCTGAGGGGGTTTTCCAGGAAGGCCCATGAAGAGCGCAGGCTCGGGACTGCTGATTTTTTTCCATATGTAGGATGGATGGACGCCCGTAAGCTAATCTAGCATTTCTCTAATCACCTTCGCCATTCTTCATTACCCTTCAGTGAGATCTGTAAGCGGGCTAGATGTATGTATTGCCATGATGTGAAGCGGGTCTTTTTCAAAATTAACATCTTTAATTGAAAGGCCTACTTTAAATTTTAAAAAAAAAAATGAAATAAAAAATGGATTTTTGAAATAACGCTTCAATTGAAATATATCGATACTAAAAGGGGCGAAGTAAATGTTTTAAGAGTTCTTATGTCTAATAAAAAGAAGCTTGCGGGGGTGGGGTCAAGCATTTAAATTGTGGATATTAGTAACGACATGTTTTTAATCTAGTTACATAAATAGAGTAAGATTTGCATTACTCAATGGTTTATTTACGGGTGTCTCAGGTTTGGTTTTTGAGTTTTCTTTTTTTTTTTATTTTCTTGTCTTGGGGTAGATTGATAGCACTGTATGTGTAAATGAGCTAATGTATGGTATTATCATGTGTGTGCACGAGATAGTGTATGTTATTATTATGTGTTTATACAATATAATGTGTGGTGTAATTATTATGTGTATGCACAAGTAATGTATGCATTAGTATGTGTGTATACCAGTTGATGAATAGTATTATTAAATGTGTACACAATTTTATGCTTTGTATTATGAAAATCTAAAACATTCATTAATATAATTACAATACATTCGATCGATCTGAAATTTTAATACATCATTTTTATTATCAGCATGAGTCTGTCTGCAAAATTTAAGCTTCCTAGCTTACGAGGAAGCGGTTTAAATCGATCCAAAATTTTTTAGGCAAGCAGACACCCCAATTTAATATAAAGAATTTAAAACCCAAAGTTTTTGACTATAGATCCCAACGCGTAGATCTACCACTCAAAATAAAGTCTTGGAAAAAATGCACAAAAAAATAACTAAACTTGTACAAGAGTAGATTGATGGTATGATATGTGTACAAGAATAGATTGATGGTATGATATGTGTACAAGAATAGATTGATGGTATGATATGTGTACAAGAGTAGATTGATGTTATGATATGTGTACAAGAATAGATTGATGGTATGATATGTGTACAAGAGTAGATTGATGGTATGATATGTGTACAATAATAGATTGATGGTATGATATGTGTACAAGAATAGATTGATGGTATGATATGTGTACAATAATAGATTGATGTTATGATATGTGTACAATAATAGATTGATGGTATGATATGTGTACAATAATAGATTGATGGTATGATATGTGTACAATGATAGATTGATGGTATGATATGTGTACAATAATAGATTGATGGTATGTTATATGTACAAGAGTAGATTGATGGTATGATATGTGTACAAGAAAAGATTGATGGTATGATATATGTACAAGAATAGATTGATGTTATGATATGTGTACAATAATAGATTGATGGTATGATATGTGTACAAGAATAGATTGATGGTATGATATGTGTACAATAATAGATTGATGGTATGATATGTGTACAAGAATAGATTGATGGTATGATATGTGTACAAGAGTAGATTGTCGGTATGATATGTGTACAAGAGTAGATTGATGTTATGATATGTGTACAATAATAGATTAATGGTATGCTATGTGTACAAGAGTAGATTGATGGTATGATATGTGTACAAGAGTAGATTGATGTTATGATATGTTTACATAATAGATTGATGGTATGATATGTGTACATAATTGATTGATGTTATGATATGTGTAAAAGAGTAGATTGATGGTATGATATGTGTAAAAGAGTAGATTGATGGTATAATATGTGTACAAGAGTAGATTGATGGTATGATATGTGTACAAGAGTAGATTGATGTTATGATATGTGTACAATAATAGATTAATGGTATGCTATGTGTACAAGAGTAGATTGATGGTATGATATGTGTACAAGAGTAGATTGATGTTATGATATGTGTACATAATAGATTGATGGTATGATATGTGTACATAATTGATTGATGTTATGATATGTGTAAAAGAGTAGATTGATGGTATGATATGTGTACAAGAGTAGATTGATGGTATGATATGTGTACAAGAATAGATTGATGGTATGATATGTGTACATAATAGATTGATGTTATGATATGTGTACAAGAGTAGATTGATGTTATGATATGTGTACAAGGGTAGATTGATGGTATGATATGTGTACATAATAGATTGATGGTATGATATGTGTACATAATAGATTGATGTTATGATATGTGTACATAATAGATTGATGTTATGATATGTGTAAAAGAGTAGATTGATGGTATGATATGTGTACAAAGAATATATTGATGTTATGATATGTGTACAAGAGAACATTGATGGCTAGACGTGAGTACACAAGGCTATGTCTGGAATTTATGTGTAAAGTTTAATGGCACTGTTTGTTCTATATGATAAGTAATTTGTCTTATTATGTCTATTGTCGAATGATAGGAACATTTTTCCGTTTCTCATAATGAGCCGAATAATTTTTTTTCTACTTTATCAGGTGTACAATTCAGAAGAGGCCTTGTAAACTTTAACTTCGACCAAGGAAGACGAAATCTTTTCAGAAATGGATTTTGATGGAGACGTTTTCATCGTAATAAGTAAAGGTCTCTGCATTATCTTTCTGCTGTTTATCTTGTTCTCCAACGCCCTGCTCATATACAAAAACGCCCGAAAGTTGGATTTCTACACTAGACCCAAGAACCAAATCATAATATCCTTGGCTATTGGAGACATATTCTTCGCTTTGTTTCCGCTTGTTGTCCTTGCGAAGGATTTGTTTGGAGATTACATTTTGGATCCAAAGTCATGCAGTCTGATAATGACGTCAGGAACATATTCGGGGTATCTCATTCATTTCGTCTACGGTCTCGGTATTTGCGTCCTGGGACTTGAACTTATGTTTCGCAACAAGATCCACAACATGACGGACAGCAAGACGTCGAATATCGTTGTGTCTTTAGCTCTCAGCAGCTTCCCCTGGCTGCTGGGTCTCATAGTTGTATTACCTCTCAGTTTGGCCAACTTTGATCTCACGACATGTGAGTCTGTACAGACCCTTGACCAAGCCAAGACCGCGATTGTCATATCTGTTATTCTTCCCGCGTGTGCTGCTGTTATCATGTGCATCGTCATCAACTGCTGTGTGTTTACTTCAAACCGTTACCAGCATCTAACAGAAACATCCCCACCGATGGTCATCGTATCAACGAGCATCGCAAGCTCTCAGATGCAGTCTGGGAATGGATATTATCCAGCCCAGCAGTATCCCCAGCAACCAATCCCCGGACAGTATCCACTCCAGCAGTACTCTCAACAGATGAACAACCCACAAGCCAAACAGCCTTATGCCGCACAGCAATCCTACCCCGCGACCAAACCCTACACCGTATCACAGCGGAGCCAAGGCGTGCACCAAGAGAACAGCAGTGGAAATACATCACCAAATTTTTACCAGGAGAAGTCGCTGCTCATGGCAATCGCCATTATTTACTTTTTCCTCGTAGTTCCTCAGGCCATCTTTAAACTCAGCTACATGCTGGACGTGAACAGAACAGACTTGAACAAGGTCGCACTTGTAGCCATTAGCAGCTTCGTGTTTTGGATCATGGTCATCAGGTCATTTGTGACACCGCTTATAATGTATCACTATTCAGACGACTGATAAACAAGTACAGCTACTCCACGACAAGTTCACATTTTCAGCTATTCCCACTACTAATATACGGTTACAAACATACCCACTACTTAAAGACACGTACAGCTACTCCACAACTCATTGACATTTTTAGCTATTCCCACTACAAATATACGGGTACAAACATACCCACTACTTATAGACACGTACATCTATTCCACGACTCATTGACATGTTATCTATTCCCACTACTAGTATACAGGTACAAACATACCCGCTACTTATAGACACGTACAGCTATTCCCTAGTTCTTAGAGACAAGCATAGCGACACTGACGAATACGGGACAATTTCTTACTTTTATGATGATTAAATAAAGCTAACTCTATTCTTGTGTAATGTAAAGATAAGCGTGGAACACGCTATTTAAGTGACTTATGAGCAAATGAAGTCATAAAACGTGAAACACGCTTTTTAAGTGACTTATGAGCAAATGAAGTCATAAAACGTGGAACACGCTTTTTAAGTGACTTATGAGCAAATGAAGTCATAAAACGTGAAACACGCTATTTAAGTGACTTATGAGCAAATGAAGTCATAAAACGTGGACCCCGCTATTTAAGTGACTTATGAGCAAATGAAGTCATAAAACGTGAAACACTTTTTTTAAGTGACTTATGTGCAAATGAAGTCATAAAACGTGGACCCCGCTATTTAAGTGACTTATGAGCAAATGAAGTCATAAAACGTGGAACCCGCTATTTAAGTGACTTATGATCAAATGAAGTTATTTTGATGAAACTTAAAGGACAAGAAAGAACAGTCTCGGAAAACCGTAATGAATCTTGGCAAAACTTATGAGTCTCAACTTTATTTAGTGTGAATCTGTACAATTTCATGTTATTTTCAAAAGTTTTTTTTTACATTTATACACTTTCAATAAAAGCATAGAACACCAAGATTTGTGGGTTTGTACTATTTTGATAGTGTGGTAGTCAAGTCAAATTGAATGTTTTGATTTTGTTATAGATCTATAAGCTATTCACATTTCTCGCCAACGAATATAGTTATATTCGTTTTTTTAAAACAATTTAATATTAACATTACTGAATGTGACACTGTCACAATTCAAATACTGAATGTTTCTCTTTCAAGATATCAATCTTGTGTGTATCACTTGCCACAGTAGCACTAAAAGATTTACAGTCACAATATAAACTTTGGGTCATTATCATTTCAGTTAGGTCGCGTTTAGCCTTAGCGCCATTTTTTTCCTGACACATGTGAACATAAAATTAACTTTTTTTTGCCTTAAAATGCGTTACATATAATAACACTATTTGACCAAAAAACAAAGACATTTGTCGTATTTTGAGCATTGATGTCACATTAACTGAGGAAGGTCATAGAGCTATAAAAGTACCCCATATCTCTCTTACTCTTTCTGCCCCCACCCCCTCTCTCTTTGTTCCTCTCTAAAAAAACATATACAAGATTGAGCATTCTGTTCTCAACTGAAATTCCTAAAATTTCATTAAGGCAAATGACATCATTAACACAACTCTGTATAGAATAGGTATTTTAGATAGATCTCTTTTCTTCTTCTTCTTCGTTCTTAATATTGAATAATGAGTTTTGCGTGCCACGAGTTTTACGCCAATTGGCCCGTGGTTTCCGACTTCAGCCTGCTGTATTTTCTGGATTTGCTTCCATGGCAAGACCATCTACAAGGCAGCAATTTTTTTTGGCAAGTGATGCAGCGTTCACATGCCACAGCTAATGGTTCCACGCATTGCCCCGCCGCTTTTCACCCATTTGGAGCTGGGTGGGACTCGGGGACGCCCTGGGCCCCGGGAACAAGTCCCTGTCTTACAATGGTTTCGAGCCCGTGACCATCGGAGCGCCAGTCGGGCGCGTTTGCCTCTCGACCACCGCGGCCCCCAGATAAGTCTCTAATTAGTTAGGTTTTTTTTTCCAAAAAGATACTGTGTTTTGTAGATCATAATTTATTTCTGATGAAAAGAAAGTTTTGAATATTCAGCAAGATACGTTAGTTGTGTCAGTAACCTCCTTTCTCGATGGCTAGAAGTTGATTTTTTTTAAAAAAAAAATTTGAATTAGAAATGCTACGATCAGTTTGAACCAACCAGTATGGCAAGTTATTTACGTTTAGTTTAAAATGTGTTATTTAAAAAAGGAACACATAACATTAGTTTTTTTAGTCCCATAACCTTTTTCGAGGTCGTAGGGGATTCTAATGTTTCCATTAGAACATTCTTGGGCTTAATTAGACACTGGCGGCGCCCATCCCTCTCCAGGTCAGCGGGGGACTTTCTTAGCGTTAGTCATTTCTCAACATTTTTTTATAGTGGCTATTCGTGAGCTTGATCCCACGCCAATCAGTTTGTGAGGCGAGCGCACTATTGACTTCGCTACCCATCCGCCAAAGAAAACATAGGGCGCATTAATAAACTAGTGTAAGGTATAGACGGAGCGTCTGTAAATTATTTTGAAGCTCTTTCCACACAATAAATTATCTGTTACAGTTTCTGTTTTGTAATATGTAAAGATGAAATGAATAAAGTCTCGAAGGTTAGCCTAGTATTGTCTCACCTGGTACTGGTAACTGACTAGAGAAATAAATCAAAACTTGTCGCCGGGTACTTGCCACTGATCAGAGAAATATTTATTTGTTACCTGGTACTGGTCACTGACTAGAGAATATATCAAAACTTCTTACTTGGTACTGGTAACTGACAAGTGAATGATGTCAAAACATCTTCTTGTCAGAAATAAATAGCTCATGCCTTTGTATTTTAAAAACACACATAATAATGCCATACACTATCTCCTGTACACACATACTAATACCATACACTATCTCGTGTACACACATAATAATTCCATACACTATCTTGTGTACACACATAATAATACCATACACTATCTCCTGTACACACATAATAATGCCATACACTATCTCCTGTACACACATAATAATGCCATACACTATCTCCTGTACACACATAATAATACCATACACCATCTTGTGTACACACTTAATAATACCATACACTATCTTGTGTACACACATAATAATTCAATAAAACTCGTCTAAAATGAACACAATACAGTATCCTTACATCCATTTTAGCAATGTGAAATTTGTGATTGTGTAGAAGAGCAAAACTTGTTGTTTTCATCAGAACAACGTCAGTTTGGAATAGGCAAAAAGAGGGAAAATGGAAAGTCTTTCATTTTATTTCAGGTTTATTTAAAATATTCTAAAATTATCTAAATTTTGTCACTGGAATCTGTATTTATTTTTTAGCCTGTCTTAAAGAAGTACCCCCTTTATTATTTTTTCAAAACTTGAATGTAATAATCTTACTATTCACCTGATTCGGGTATGATGTAAAATATTCTAGAAGCTTCTTTAATTTTGTCTCTGTAATTTTAACACATTTTTATTGTATTCAATTTTAGGTCTTATCCAAATGGATTTGCTAAGTGATTATATAACAAAAATTAACTAATTTTCAGTTAGGTAAACCTTACGGGGTAGAGTTTATAAAATATTTAAGAGAGTTCTAAATATTTTTGTGAGATCTCCATTAATCGTTAGTCTCTTTTAATTGGTCAGTTTTAAAGTTTTAGTTTAAATAGTAGCCAGAGATTCTGGTATAATTAAAAATATTATAGAAACGTCTGTGTTTGCATTTTTCAGTACGTCCGCAAAATTTATTTTAAAAAAAAAATAAATAGGAACAATTTCTTATCCAATTGTTTTTCTATCTTATTTTCGGTCAGAGACCTCAAGTGAAAAAAAAAATTCCGCCGGGGACATTTTTTAAACTTAAACGAATAATGGTTTTAACTATAACTTGAGAGATCCCAAAATGGGATCTCACAGGGAACGGGATCCCATAGTGCAATAGGTTAAATAAACGAAACTGATTTAACGCATCCAATCGGGGAAAGTGATCATCTTGAGGTAAGGAATTCGACTTAGCATGAGGTTCCATTATGTAACGGGATAACAGAGAAGAACATGATTCAACAAGGAACGGGATTCCATTATCCAACAGGAAACTACTGGGATATGTGATCACACCGATGTATCACATTGCAAAAAATGTCTTGTATCGGGAATGGGATCCCAATATGCATCGGGATTGAGGGAAATGGATTCTACCAAAAAGTAAACACAGTGCAGTCTCAAAAAAAAATGTTATTAACGCTACATTTAAAACTTTTAATAAATGCCTTGCCACATGTGTAAGTAGTAGAGACAGATTCTTATAAAACTTGCAAAGACTGCTATATTAGCCCACGCTTTGAACACCTTTTCTAAAAATATTTTAAAATCTGATAAAATTAAGGTTTTTAAAAGGTTAATTTGTACAATTTTAATTGGAATATATTAATTTTTTTACAAAAAATTCCGTCATCAATGCCGTAAACAAAATTTTTGGGTTTCAGGTGAAGCTCAATTTAATTTTTTTTAAAAACCTGCTTTACTTTTATAATTCTTTTTTTATATGTTATGTGCATTGCCCCTCACACATAAACATACCAAAGCTTCTCCATAATCACGCTTGAAACACACCGTTGATTGGTCAACTGGACATTTTGCCAGCTCTTCGTTGGGCAGTTTTTTGTCTAAGAGTAAACCAAATACTTTGAGGGGCTAGAACTCAGTGTTGCCAGGCATTGTGTCACGAACCATTAAAGTAAAGGGTTAGGCGCACTCCAGAGATTTTTTTTATGGGATCGGGAGAGAATATATGCCCCGACCAGACATGCCACAAACAGCTGTACTACAATTGGTTGGTTGCAGCACATGCTCCTAAAATACAGATAATGATTTATTTTTAAAAAAAAATAACTAAGGCCTCGCAGGCTTAAAATATAGTATTATACCTATTTGAAAATATATCTTACACGTGTGTTGGCAGAGCATATTTTGGTATGACATTGACAAAACAAAAGAGTGTTAAATCACCCAGAAACGCAAAACAAACTCATGCACCCTTTCCTCAAAGTTGGTATTCACTGAAAGTTATTTTGACGAGCTTACAATCAAAATTAACATTAACAAAAAAAAAAATTATATGGATCTAGTCTGGGGAATGTGATTATCTATGAACTTTAAACACAAGAAGTATTGATCCGAGTATTTCAACCTTGTTTTGATAATAACATTTTACAATCCCCAACACAATCAAAAAAATATTATTAAATAATACTGATTCAACCAGTATTAGGTAAAAACTCTTCTCATGTTAAAGGGTTATGTCTTGTCCTTTTTATGGACGTACCGAAACTACGACCCGTGGGCTGGACCCATAACCCGCTTGTAAGATCCTCCGGATCGCCTGCGGTAGTTAACATTTCTTTGGTAAAACTTATAAAATGTATTCTGTTTAAAAAACTAAAAGCATTTTTTAAAAACATTGTATGTGAGGGACGAAAACTTCATTAAGGAATATCCAAAATCTTACTAGGGGTCATTCATTATGTAAGTCTCGCTCCAAGGGGGGGGGGTGTAAGAAAGTGGGAAAGTTTGTGACAGGGGTGGTACGGAAGATTAACTAAATCTTGACCTTATCCATTGTAAACGAAAAGGTATCAGATAAATGATCTCTATTAAATTATTAATTAATTGTCAAGTTTAATTTGTGCAATTTTTGTTTTCAACTTCGATCTAGATTGAGTTCATTGAATAACTGACACAAATCTTGACAATTACCTATTAAACTATTAAAGTCATTTTAATATTCTGATAGTTATTTTAAGTAGATGTTGCCGGATTTTTGCTCCAGCTCCGGTTAATCCCGAATCAGGCTATTTTAAAAAAATCTGTCTCCGGCTTCGGCTCCGACAGTTTTTCACTTCGTATTTNCCCATCCCCCTTTCACAAATCTCGCCCCCCCCCCACCGGGGGGGGGCGAGATTTGTGAAAGGGGGATGGGGGTAAAAAATAGAACGACGTACTACGTACTCTATTTTATTGAGACAGAAATGTTTTATCTGCTTGAAATTAACCACGAGAAATGTCTCTACTGAATTTTGTATTAAGTTTATTTCATCCAATTTTGTTGTTCAACGTTTACGACTAATATAACTTGGTAATCTAACCTCAACACGTCAATACACCAACCTAGAAAAAACTAGAGCTGATGTTTTTGTTGTTTTATTTGTTACCGTCAAATTTATTTTTTTTAAAGAAACTTCTTAAATACCACTATGGCACTGGCAGTGGTTTAGCTAGGGAAGAGTGGGGGGGGGGAGTCAAATTTCCGAATTCCTCCTATGGCTCCATTTAAAGTGTGGCTGCCCAGAGGAGTGTCCGGAATTATTTTTAAGTAAATATTACGCCACCGCTATGTATGCAGGGCTCCAAGAGAGGCAATGTCCTCCGAATCCCTACAAACCTCTAGCTACGCCCCTGGATACTGCTCTGACTGTTTACTTTTTATTACCTGTATGGTGTAAGGACTTTAAAAACCACAACACCTGCTGCAGCATTTAATCAGCTTGACCAGTTTAAAATCGTCGTTTTTCTCATATAGCCGAATTCTTGCGGAGCCTCTCTCTCTGATTTTCTCTGTAAAAAAGTTCACTACGTCGTTTTACAGAAGGAAAGCTTTGGTAAGCTTATATTATTTGATTATATTTTTAAAAAAAAATATATAAGTTTTTTTTATTTTAAATATGCTATTAAAAATAGTAGTATGGATCCTCTTTGTTTACTTTAACCACTACGATTCCTTAGTATAATGCCTAATGGCTTATAGAAATCCGTTGTTTTGGGTTTTTTCAATTTTTAAAAAATAATATAATACTTTAAGGATTTAACAACCGATTATGATCACGGATCCCATTGCACTATCAGATCTCATTTGATCTTATCTTATATGTTACAGACGCTCCTTCAGTACAGAAGATTATTGGGTCCTACGTATTTCTATGGTTTGTGTTTAGTCCTGTATTCTTACTAGAGTTTTAAAAGATGATAAAGTGGTGGCTTTCCTGGTTCCTTCAGGCAACCCATTCCACCCTCGAATACCGGACGGAAAGAAAGAAAACTTGTATGTGTTAGTTCTTGCATATGGAATAAGAAAGGTGTTTTTAACTTTTATGTCTATTTGAGGGTTGTATTAGATTATCTTTGTGTTGTGTTTCTAAATTAGAATTAATTGCCTTATGTATAACTACTAATTTACTCTTGGTTCTTCTATCCTCCAGTGTTTCAAGGTTTAATAATGATTTAACTAACGGTGTTACTCTTGTCAGTTTTGAATATTCTCCAGTAATGAATCTGGCAGCTCTTTTTTGGTTTTGTTCTAACTTATCAATATTTTCTTTGGTGGATTGATTCCAAACAGAAGATGCATATTCTAGTGTTTTATATCTTTGTTACATCTGTAAAAGTTTCTTTTTATAAAGCCTAAGGTTTTGTTTGATTTTTTAATAACTTCATTGACATGGGGATTCCAAGATAGTTTCTCATTTATTATGACTCCTAAGTATTTCGCATCTTTAGTTTGAGTTCGTTCTTTTCCATGAATGAAATATTTTGAATTTATTTGTTTCTTTTTCTTTGTTACTCTTAGCAGTTGACATGTTTCTGGGTGGAAGGACATACTCCAGTTAGTTTCCCATATTATTAATTCAGCTAAGTCTTTTTGTAAAATTTTGCTATCTTGTTCTGACTTGATTGTTCTATAGATTATACAATCATCTGCAAATAACCTAACTTTAGTTCCTGTTGAGATATTGTTGGGTAAGTCATTTATATAAACTAAAAATAGTAAAGGACCTAGGACAGTTACTTGTGGAACTCCTGAGTTAACCTTTATTGGTGTAGATTTAGATCCATTAATTATTACAGTTTGCTCCCTACCCAATAGGAAATCTTGGATCCAGTGATGTAAGGGACCTGAGATTCCAAAGTATTTAAGTTTTTTGAGTAAACTAAGGTGGTGAACTTTGTCGAATGCTTTTGAGGAGTCTAGTAATATTGTATCTATTTGATCATTATTATATAAGCCTTTTGATAGATCATCTATTAGGCCTATCAATTGTGTTTCACATGATCTATTCTTTCTAAAGCCATGTTGGTGTGGGCATAGGGCATTATATTTGTCAAGGTGGTTAACTATTCTGCTATATATTATGTGTTCCAGTAATTTACAGGTGATACTTGAAAGTGATACAGGTCTGTAATTACCAGGGTCGGACTTGTCACCTTTCTTAAAGAGTGGCGTTACATTGGCTAATTTCCAATCCTGGAACACTTTACCCTGGTTTAGAGAGGCTTGAAAAAGAACTACAANGGCTATACCTGAAGGCTCCATTTTTTTAGATTTGATAAAGGACCATAAGTTTTTATTGTTATCTTTAGTTATCACATTGTTTATATAATTATTTTGGAGGTTACGGCTAAGTTTTTGTGTCAGGTGTTTAATTTGTAAGTTTTTTTTTGTGCATCCTTTCTAAATTGGTAGCCTTAAATTTCTTAAATAAATTCTCCTTTGGTTTGCAATACTTTTTAAATTTAAAATTGAACCAGCATTTATTAATTCTATTTGAAGTTATTTTTGTTGGAACATTCTGATCCATTATGACTTTTAGATGTGTTTGTATTTCCTTCCATATTTCTTCTACAGGGCTAATTAGACTGAATTTACTTAGGAAATTTCGTTGGAAATTAGAAGCTGATTGGTGTAATTTTATTAAGTTGCATTTATTCCAACGATATATAGTTCTTCTAAGCATCTTATTTATTTTAGTTTTTTACCCAAACAATATCATGGTCAGACAGCCCAGGAATTATTGTGAAGTCTAGTACTAGTCCTGGTCTGTTTGTTAGGAATAAATCTAGTATTTTGTTTTTCCTAGTTGCTTTTTAGCGCATTTTCGAGATGTCGAATGCGCTATTGCACCCGTTTTGTCCTTCCGTCCGTCATCACCCTTGATCACAGCATCCATAAGTCCTAGACCCATGATGTAAACATGATTTTTGTATGTCCTGACCTGCTATTTGTGCATCAACACTCAGTTACTCGATCCGTTAAAAAAACCCGTTAAAACTACAAAAAAACTTTGCGAATCNAAGGCTCCATTTTTTTAGATTTGATAAAGGACCATAAGTTTTTATTGTTATCTTTAGTTATCACATTGTTTATATAATTATTTTGGAGGTTACGGCTAAGTTTTTGTGTCAGGTGTTTAATTTGTAAGTTTTTTTTTGTGCATCCTTTCTAAATTGGTAGCCTTAAATTTCTTAAATAAATTCTCCTTTGGTTTGCAATACTTTTTAAATTTAAAATTGAACCAGCATTTATTAATTCTATTTGAAGTTATTTTTGTTGGAACATTCTGATCCATTATGACTTTTAGATGTGTTTGTATTTCCTTCCATATTTCTTCTACAGGGCTAATTAGACTGAATTTACTTAGGAAATTTCGTTGGAAATTAGAAGCTGATTGGTGTAATTTTATTAAGTTGCATTTATTCCAACGATATATAGTTCTTCTAAGCATCTTATTTATTTTAGTTTTTTACCCAAACAATATCATGGTCAGACAGCCCAGGAATTATTGTGAAGTCTAGTACTAGTCCTGGTCTGTTTGTTAGGAATAAATCTAGTATTTTGTTTTTCCTAGTTGCTTTTTAGCGCATTTTCGAGATGTCGAATGCGCTATTGCACCCGTTTTGTCCTTCCGTCCGTCATCACCCTTGATCACAGCATCCATAAGTCCTAGACCCATGATGTAAACATGATTTTTGTATGTCCTGACCTGCTATTTGTGCATCAACACTCAGTTACTCGATCCGTTAAAAAAACCCGTTAAAACTACAAAAAAACTTTGCGAATCGAGAGGTAACACTGGCGCAGGGAACGGCCGCCATTGCCGGAAGTCGAATACATCATTTTTCAAGCATTAAAGAGTGGTACGAAAGGGTGCAAAAGAATTAGTTTTTTTGTTGTTTTTTTTTGACGTCATTAGAATATGTGTAAAAGTTTAGATAGTTTTACGTCATCATTTGTGGTGACTTGTAGTTAGATTAAAGAGAAAATATTTTTTTTTTAAATGTAAAGAAATGACTTTTAAATTTTAAAAAATGTCAAGTATATTCATTACACAAGAAAATTCATAAAAATATGTTTAAAATCTAAACACAATTACTGATAACTACATAATGCTGATATCTAACATAAGTACTGATACATAATACGAAAATGCGCTAACACGTCCTGAGTTCCAAAAGGGACCAGGCTTAACATGATTTTTTTACTATCTGCTCTAGGTTTATGTTGTTTATTGTGTCTAAGAAATGTTCATTAATTTCTTTATTATTTTGGTGGCTACCAATTGTATAGTTTTTCCAATTTATATCTGGAACATTTAAGTCTCCCATTGTCCAAATTACAGCATTTTTATGATTGTCTTTAATATAAAATTAGTTGACTGCAGAGATTCCTCATGCATTCTATGTTGGTATTTGGTAGCCTATATAAGCCGCCTACAATAAAGGGTGATGAGTTTTTGATGTAATACTTTTACCTTGATCGATAGGATTACAGTTCTCCCTTCTAACAAAAAGCAAATCAGCCTGCTTTTTAAATGGACTAACCCAGACTGCCTGCCTTTTCTTAATGAACTAACCCAGCCTTCCTGAATTTTTTGATGAAATAACCCAGCCTGCCTGTCATTTTTATGGACTATTCCAACCTACCTTCCTGCCTTCTTTATGGACTAACCCAGCTGCCGGATTTTTTGACGGACTAAGCCAGCCAGCCTGCCTTTATTGATGAATAACCCAGTCTGTCTGTCTGTTTTGATGAACTAACCCAGCCCTCCTGCCTTTTTTATGAACTAACCAAGCAAACCTGCCCCATTCTTCCCATAAGTCTTGGCACTTGAATTTTCGGTTACGTCATTTCTGACAACAATGATGACAGTGATATTACTTATAAACATTTTGAGTAAACACTTGTGAAACCACACAGGCGGGTTCAATATCGTGACAAAATTCCCACAGACAGTTTTGATTAACATTCATTTGTAAATGCGAATTGTGATCTATTAATTCAATAAAATATTTATGAAACAAATACTAGTTTTCAAGTAAAACAGCCCAGCCATTCTTTGCCAAAAGCTAAGCAAATATAGGCTCCTTCCATGTTATAGAGGATATTTGGTTGTTGTTCTTTTAACGCCTATGTAGTTGGTAGTACAAATTTTTTACATCGTCTTGTAGAACCTTTATTTTGTGAACTATAGATGCATTTCAATTCATTAAACTTTATGACTTGTTCTTATTTGCATTGTTTAAAACATCTTTAAGGATATGTAGTAAATTTTTTATTACGGCTGTGGAAATTAACGATTTATGTCTCGATTAATCAATAAAAATTTAAGCTAATAAATAAAGATTCAACTAATTTTCCTCGGTAAAAATTCGATGAAACTTTTAGAAAATATTTATATATATTTTTTCAATTTATTAAAGATCTAGCAATTTGCTGTGGAAATTAGAATTTCAGCTAGCGTTGAGAACCCGCATAACACCAATTCAAAACACTTATTACCTTTACTCTGAATCAAGATTTATATACTAAATATATTAACTTCAACCGTTAAGGTTCCTACGTACACATGAAATTGGTGATTTTAAGATGCGTCTTTTTTTATAAAACTCATAATGGGAAAAAAAAAACTATATTTCGGCAATCGTCACCTTAGTGAGAGGTTATTTAATCTTACCATCGCGGGAAGAGGGGGTACTCAACAACTTCAAAAAGTGTGAAGCTTCTACGTACACGAAAACTTGGAGAATTAAATTAGCGTTGATTCAGTTTCATATATCCCACATTACGTGAAAAAAAGTTTTTGGGCAACCGGCGCCCCATGAGTGGATTTTTTAAAAAAATTTATATTATTTTTTTTTTTGGTCTACCTACATGAAAAATAAGAGAATTATAGATTTTCAATTTTTATAAATTTCATATAAGAAAAAAAAGTTTTTGGGGCCCCGACCGCAATGAGTGTGTATTTCAAAATTCTTTTACACCGACTTTCGTCGTGAGAAAATATTTAACAATTTCACAAAGTTTCATGCTCTTGCATACACGGAAAATAGGATAATTAGTGATGAGTCGGTTTTTAATATAAGAAAAACTATATTTGGGCCGCCGGCCCCCATGAGAGGGAGTTTTAACATTTTTTAGCAAATTTACGTCTGTAGCAGGTACTCTAAAAGTCACCACAGTTTCATGCTTCTACCTATACGGGAAATAGGAGAATTAGTGATTTTTAATTTTTATATAGTTCATATAAGGAAAATAGTTTTTTGAGCCCCGGCCCCAAAGAGTGGGAAATTTAACTTTTTTTTTAGGTCCAATTATCGTACGAAAGATGTTCTAAAAAATAGAATATTTTCAATTTTTATAAAGCCCATATAAGAAAAATAATTTGGGTCCCCGGCCCCACATGAGCGAGATTTATAAAATTCTTTTTTGCCCGTTTTCGTCGTGCTAGGCTACCCAACAACTTCTCAAAATTTAAGCTCCTACCTTACCGGGAAATTTGAAAATTAGTGATGAGTTGATTTTCAATATAAGAAAAACTATATTTTGGCTCCCAGCCCCCCGTGAGATGGAGTTTTAACATATTTTTTAGCCAATTTTCGCCAGTAGCGTGTAGTCATGACATTTCCAAAGTTTTACATTTCTATCATTACGGTAAAAAGGAGAATTAGTGGTTTTTAATTTGTATCTATCTCATATATGGAAAAAACGTTTTTGGGGCCCTGAAACACTTTTTTCCAAATTATCGTCGATAGTATAAACTCAGAAAATGTCCAAAATTTCATGAGTCGTTAGTGGGTACCCAACAACTTCCCAAAGTTTCAAAATTCAACTTACACGGCAAATAGGAAAATGGGTGATTTCAATTTTTATGGAGCCCATGTCAGGAAAAAAACTTTTTTTGCCCCCGGCCCCACATGAGCGAGATTTTAAAAAAAAATTTCGTCAATTTTCGTAGTGAGAGGGTACCCAAGAACTTCCTAAAGTTTCATGCTCCTACCTACACGGGAAGTTGGATAGTTAGTGATGAGTGAGTGAGTCAGTTAGTCAGTGTAGGCTTGCCATTTTCTTAGAGTAGATCATTAATAAACACTCTTATAGCCCAGATCACAAGCTTGTATCACTGAGGAACATAGTAAAACAGTCCACAGCAGTTCAAGCTATTATTTTTAAAGTTTATGGAACAGGGGAAATAACTCAATAAAGCAATTCAATTTCAACAATTTGTTTTATGTCACTTGAGTTATTCTGCTTTAATCGAAATGTACGATTAATTCATGAAAGTTAAATAAAGCGAAATCGTTACCAACCCTAATTGCTACTAATCTTTTTATATTTTTTAAAAATCCAAGCTGCAATGTTAAAAGTGATATAAATATAGCTTGTCTCCTATATGGGAAGTTATGTCTCTCGTCCGTTCATGAAATTCCGAGACAAATCAGTGTGTGCTTTGTAACTACATAAATACCTGTTAATCAATGGGTGTCATCCTTTTGATGGTGCTGCAATTTAAGTGGTATCTTTCTTGTTAGTGTCAACATTTAGATGGTGATGCCCTTTGGATGGTGTCATGCATGAAACGTGTCACATTATGAATGTTGTTTTTCCATTGATAGATCCTTTCTTTGGATGGTGTAACCCCTTGGATAAGGTAGCCCCATGTTTGGTGACGCCTCAATGATGGTGTCACCTTTAAGACGATACCCTAAGGATGGCGTCGTGCTTTGGGCGGTGTGGTCCAATGGATGGTATCTCCCTATTGATGCTATCCTCCCTACCCCACGAATGGTTTCACCCACACGATGGCGTTAACCTGATATCACGTATGAACTCATTATTAGAGATACAATTTCCACACATCCTGTCAAAGATAATCGGCTTATGTTGTCCCNAAACCCCCCCCCCCGGTCTCTCACTGTAAAATATTAACTTAAAGTGTAAGTTTTAAAAAGTTCTTTTTGGGTCATAACAGCTAAGATTTTTTTGTTCTTTGCAGGGTCGCTATGAGGGCCATCATACAAGTTATGCTAGTTGAGGCATTTATGCTTATAACATTAAATTATATGCCAGTAAATTGCATATACTCATGTTATTCGGAGGAATGGAATGACATGTTTCTAAAGGGTTATTATCAATGCAGTCGGATCTTCCCATATCTTAAGGGGTTTCAACTTGAGGAATATTTTAACAAAGACAAAGTATTAGACCTAAGAAAGAAGGCTTACTGCTGCTTACAGGACGGTCCATGGTCTTATCTAAATGGTTTTCTAATAGATTACTTGAACTGGATTAAACCCATGGATGCAAACAACCAATGGGTGTACTGTCCACTCGGCTATTTTCTTGGAGGTATCTACACTAGTGGGTCATCTAATGGCAAGATCTTTAAGATAGAAGCTGGTAGATGTATAAAACCAGCGGATCACCCTCATTACTATAAACATTGCTATGAACATAAAATAAGTTTATGTTCTAATGAAAATAAACAATGTAAGTGCAGAGATAATTACTTTGTTGTCGGACTGTACAGAGGAGATTGTAAGAGATGGCGATGTATGGAAACCCTAAAATGTTGCAGTATGGCTGACAAGCCCGAAGAAGTGACAGACCTATACCAGGTCAAATTACGTGTCATGTCCCGAACTAGGCACCTGGCCGCAGTGCTAGCAGGTTATCTAGGTTATGGTTGGTGTGCTGGATGCATTGCTGTTGATAATGGGGAAAGTTTCGTTCTCGACAAGGACATGTGGTATGCTGATAAGAGTGGTAATTGTAAAGGATACATGCACAACCATCGACTTGCCATGAATTACAGCGACTGGGGATTTTCAATTAAGAGCATAGAATATAGCGATCCTATTGTAGAACAGTTGGCGCCCGAGAGCTGTGACTCAGGAAAGGTTTTTAACAATCATTCAAATGAAACTACCGAATTCTTCGAAAAGACTCAAACTTCAGTTAGGAGCGTAACTCATATTAAGACAAGCTCTTGGCGGAATAGTCAGGAGTTAGGACTGTCATTCGCATATACACCCATTATATCCTTTGGTACTGGTGGGTCCTACAGATTTGCCTACGAGACTTCGCAAAGCTTCACAGACGAAAACAACATGCAACAATCAAACACGCTCACCACCAGAACAAGAAAAGTTTTGAAACCTTACACGGGGGCTAAGTGGAACCTCATGATGTCCAAAACACGCACATCAGTGTCTTACACAGCAACAATACAAATTCGCTTTTCATTACAACTACAGGGCTTTTTGGTTTGGGGTGGTGGTTTAAGCGGCAAAAATCCTAATTATCATTACTTACATCGGGGTTCTGGAAATCGCCCATTTTTAAACTACACGTTTGGTGACAAAACTGTGCTGTTTTATACTGCACTTAAGCGAGAATCTGAGACTAATTCTAAGCCATGGCTTTGGAATGTACTATTTAATAACAGCCCTTTGGTTAGGATGTTTATTGATAAATTAACAAAGGAAGAATGGTATGAATTTGAGTTGACTGGGAAATTTATAGATATCGTTGGGAAAAAAATCCGTATCCGTTGGTCTAAAATTCCATCTAACAAAATAAAAAAAGATTAAAGATACAAAGACCCCAAAAAACCACAAAAAAAAAAAAAAAAAAACCCTACAACAACTGAAATAAACATATGACACCCTTTATTAACATCTTGAAGAACAAAAAATCCCCTTTTAGAACATAAAGCACCGAAAATCATCCTTACAATTCGAAGACCCAAAAATTTGTTTTAACAACTCAAAGCTCCCTAAAAAATCATATTAAAAACAAAGCACTGAAAAAACACACTTAACAACTCAGAAAATCGAAAAATATTTAAAAACCCGAAGAACCACACAAAAAATCACTTTAAAAACCACACCCTCAAAAAAGCAACAACAAAGTTTGCAACTTAATTAAATCCCAGAAAACACACATTTAAAAACACATCGCCCCAAAAATTCAGCTTAAGAAGTTACACGCTGCAGTAGAAAGTTATACACAATGGAATGAAGTAACGAAACAACGCCTTATACTTAACAAAATGTTATCTAAAAATATTATTATTGTTTAAAATTGTTTGCTTTTTTAAAAGCTTTATTTATTTTCTAAAGTTCAGCATCTTTCATTATTTAATAAAATTGTTAAAAGTTATGCATAAACAAATTGAAAATAATAATTAACATAAATTACAGATTGCATATATTATAGAGTTATTTTTAAATTCCCTTCCTTTTATAATATTAGTAATATAATATATTATCACTGCTATTTAAATTGTTATGATTATATATATATATAGTTTGCGTCTTCATATTTTTAAACTGTGTTTTCTGAGGTAAAAAATGGAAATTATACGAAAAGATATGTTTTTATATCAACAAAACTTAAATATTAGAAATTAACTTTTCAGCTGTTAAATTCAATTTCCTAAATGATTTAATGAAATATTTTTAAAATAACAGACAAGTAGAAAATTGATTAACATTTTTATAATTTGTTGTTCATTGAAATATCTGATGATTTTACCTTTTTTTTTAAAATTGCATCGGGAATAATTATAACATTGTAAGTGAACTCAGCAAGTTTTTTTCCATGAAATAAAACCTTTCTAGCTCAACAACATTTCTGTTTCTGTTAACTTGTTAATTTGATGTATGCAATTGGATAAAATCAAATAACATGGACAATGACTAATGTCGTGACAAGGCGTCAAATTTATGTTAACTTGTTAATTTGATGTATTTAAATTTATGAAATCTAGTATTTGTTGTTTGTTCATTGAGTCGACGAGGAACACTGTTGTCATTTGATGGTTGCTGAGAATAGTTTTGCCTAATGGTGTGCCGATGGCTAACGAGGCCAATCCTTGCATGGAAAGTTCGGGTACAGAAAGGACAAGAACAAGTGGGGGTTCCATGAGGGTTTGCAGCACGGACCTTTCGGGTTTACATTTTCTCATCTGCGGCGGTGATCCTGTTTTCCTCGCATGTCCTGGCAACTTCGTAGATGTATTGGCGCCATGTGGACCGGTCGATTGCAGCTCTTTCCCATGTGTTTGGGTTAATGGTAAACGTTTTCAGTGAGGCTTTCAAGGTGTATTTGAATAGTTTCTTTTGTCCATCATTGGACCGCTGGTCATGTTGAATCTCGCCATAGAAGAGTCTTTTCGGTAGTATATCGTCTGGCATTCGGGTTAAGTTCCCTGCCCAGCGAAACTGCGATTGCATCAGGATGGAGCAGATGCTAGAGAGACCTGCGTTGGTCATTACCTCTGTGTCTGGAATTTATGAAATCATAATGACATGGACAATGACTATTGTCACTATAAGGCGTCAACTCTATGTTAACTTGTTAATCTGATGTATTCATCTTTTTAAAATCATTATGGACAATGACTACTGTCGCAACAAGGCATTAACTCTATATTAAATTGTTAAATAGTAGTATCCAACTTATAAAAATCATCAGCCGACCAACGTCGTAGCATACGCCGCTAATCAATTAGTTTATGGTGAAGACTCCCTGAAAATACCATTGTCCAAATGAGGTGGGTTAGGGCTAATAACTGTAAGGGAATGAAGAGAAGGAATCCTGGAGAGAGCGATCTACCATTGTCCATGACTCAAAAAAGAATATGAAAGATATATACATATCCTTGAAAAATATGGCCATGTTCTTTATTTACTGTCATTGCAAATGCTAAGCTAACAGGAAATTGTCTGCGCGTAAAGGTAAAGGGCAAATTTGAATCTGATGGGGTCAGGGTTATTTGGGGAATAAGGACAGTATGTGAGGTAGCAGCTGTGATAGATTTACACTCAAATACGTTGCGGTGAATGGTGGTCAGTCTAGTGCCATTATAGAGACCTCTTGCTTACATGAGGTTTCTAAGTGTGACGAAATTTATGAGTCCACTGTGATTTGCACGAGCATAATAACAAAACAAAAGGGGAAGCAACTATTGACGAAACACTTGACGGATCAAGGTCGCTAATTAAATATTCGGCGGAGTACATGACCGGTCAAGGTTGCCCGATAGTGAGGCTATCCCAATCAGGAAGAGCTGCATAAAAAATAAAATTACACACCGTGTATAAAAGCTTATACTCCGGCACGACACTTTCTTTTCCGACCAAGTGATCACAGAGAGCTATGTCGAACGAGAATTCAAGCCACTGAATTAAATCCATAGCCATCCTTGTCGTGAGAGAGTCGGCACCATTACCCGTTAGCCAGAATCTATTTAAGTTTGAACTCTTACTTGATTCCCTCGTATTTATAAGCATATTTCACGCCGGTATTTAAATACGTGCAATGTCATATTGAAATTGTAGAGTCATGTTGACCCCGTACGCCATGCGCAGCCACGTGTGACATTGTATTTCTCCTTTCATAACTAAATATGATTACACGCGATTCATCAATCAGGTAGATGGACCGAATTATATTGGTGTAACCAATTATAATATTGTATTTATTCCACCATCCACTTACAAGATGGTAACAAAATATTATTTCAATTTCATTATATATATATATATATTTATATATATATGTATTAAATAACCTAATATTTAAGCCTAATGATGAATTTAGGCCATAGCGGAACTCGTTTCCGATTATTGTAATTATTGTATAATAAATTATTGTTACATTTTCACCATCTTGTTTGTGGGTCATCGTTTGTGAGAGATCACTGAAGTATGCGCGTGTAGACAGAAAGGGGATACATTATATTACACCCCTAGACGACTTGTCAAACAATATTCACATCTTTCTCGCCACACTAAGAAGCATGACAACTTAACCAATTTTATTTCTGAGTTTATTCGGAGGCATGCCAGTAGGGGTAAGACTGTTAATTAATAAATTCTTAGAGGAATAAAAGTTGATCCACAGGATCGTCTGTGGCGATCGAATCAACGCTGGTGAAAGTTACTTCCTCTTTTTGGTAGATTTTTAATACTTGTTTTTTCAGGTGCAAGGTGTCTTCGTTCGTGACGCTTAAAATATCTCGCATTGTTCAAAAGTGACAGTTTAGAAGTCGAGGTAGCCATAAAGCCGTTCAACAGGACAGGAATGAACAGGAAAACAATGTTTGGCTTTTTCAAACTAATTTGCAGGCCAAATTCGTAGCAAGCGTTGGAGAAGCTGGACTTGAGTTGTTGCAAACCAGGTACTATGTGTGCTATCAGGGCCGCATCATCAAAACGTTATCTCACGAATTAGGATATCTGGAGTTTTGATTTGGGCTCGAAGGCGGGCAGTGTTGAAAAGTCCTCTTTCAGCTCTGTTGTTTGATCAGATTTCATCACAGCAATCCTTGAATGCACATAGAAGCAGTACAGAAAAAAATATTGCAAACTTTGTTTGTGCGAGTACACAAACTTTTTAAACTCCGCAACTGACTGGAAAGACTTCTGACGTGGATCCAACAAATTGCACTGTTCCATGCATATTATCATGCATGGAACTGCCTGGTGACGTTGAGTAGGTATGTGGGACAACGGATTTCTTAAAGAATTTGGAATAGCCATTTGCTACTGACTAAATCAAAGGATTTCGTAGGGTCCACAAAGGTAATGTATAGTGGCTTCTTCTCCTCTCGGCATTTTTTAAGGAGCTTCCTTATGGAGAGCACAATGTCTATAGTTGACCGACCAGCGCGGAAATCGAATTGAGATTCGGGATAAATTTGCAAGGCTAAACTTTGTAATCGCGTTAATATGACACGGGCAAAGGCCTCTCTCTTACAATATTAAGGAGTGAGATGACGTGATTGTATTCACTCCTATCGCCCTTGTTCTTGTAAAATGTCACTATAATTGCATGCTTAAGTCCTGGGGGATACAATCCTGTTCCCATCAGAGGTTCAGCAGCTCGTGCAAAGATTGTAGTAAAGTTGTCTTGCAACTTCTTAGATCTTCTGGTGGTATGCCTTCATTTCTAGGCCTTTTTCGATAAGCCATGCAATCAATTGCTTTGCTATGCTCTTCCTGTGTGGGCAAGACACCAAGTTCTTCTATGGGCCGCATAGCGGGGATGCCAGCTAGAGCGGTGCTGGCGAATGTGATAACTGTTGCATACAGTTCCAAATAATGCCCAACCCACCTTTTTAGCTGTGATGCCATTTCTTGGATAATTTCTCAAACCTTGGGCTTTAGGGGGCAACTTTGAACATCAATAGGTGAGGTGCTTTTTTCTTTTTTCGTACATGGCTATAGCATTCCCCGTGTCTGCAGCTGACTGATTGTTGGAGCAGTGCTTAAGTTAGTAGGTATTGGCGCATTGATGTGTGACAACGTGGGCATGTAACATGACTGCTGTTAAGACATAAAGGCTAATGGTGTAGGCGTTTCCCCTAAAGCAATAAGAGCTTTCCTTTTGGCTTCAGTGACAGGTTATATCTCGTCACAATGTGTATACTGCAAGTCCGTGTTTCTTGTCGGATTTTTTTACCATGGGGGTGGGGGCCCACATGTACTCACCAAGCAGGGGCCCCAAAATTTCTAACGGCGGTTCTGATTTTATTAAAAATTATTCAAAGGGGCCCCAGTTAAGTGTTTGTGCCTTAAGTGGTAATTAACTTTTAAAGGAGTAAAACCTATCCAGTGACATGAACCGTTCTACTACAGTGATGTTGGTTGACAAAAGTGGTTTACATAGCAAATCTTCATAAATACCCTCCTGCTTAAGATACCACAGATAAACAAGTCATTGCATTCTAATCAGGAGAGTGCGTACTATATCCTCTGCCTTATTCTCAATATGCCTAGCAACAGTGCTGGTCAAATAAGGCACATGTCCTACATTTTTAACAGCATTGCCTCAATAGTCTCACGGCAAATGTCTTTAGTGTAGGACAATCTTAATTCTTCACACATAGTGAAGTGTTTTTTTAGCCTAAACTTTACTGTAATCTGCCAAATATGATGCTCTTATTGTATTCTCCCTGATTAATACAACTTTTCTCTGTCCTTCGTGTTCCCGTTTTATTTTTTTAAATTTCAAAATGTCAAGATATTTGGTTTTGGAAAGTTGCACTACACCAAGAAAAAAACCAACACGGCAAATGAAATGGAAATATTTAAATGTTTCCTGGTCGTCCCTGTATCCTTGTTCAATGGACCAGTACCGGTCCACGGCCAGGGTGTTGGGGACCACTGTTGTATAAGCGATTTCTTCATGTCGACAGCCCTCTTTTACCCGCCCACCTTTCTTTCTGCATTTCTCGTGTATTCGCATAACTCAAATTAACGTCAATTTTATGTGTTTGTTTACTAGCTTATTTTGCCCCCACATTCTTTCTCTGATAAACTTGTTATTGACATCTATAACGTTCCTTACTTTGTGACTCTTTAACGTTAGTTTATCCAGCCCTTCAACCATTCCTAACTTTATGAAACTTAAACATATTAGGCAGAAAAGTTTTATCTTCTTGAAATTAACCGCGAAATTTATATACTAAATTTAATATTAAGTTTATTTCATCCAATTTCAATGTTTAACTATTACGACTAATCCAAAGTGGTGCTCAAACCTCAATACACCAATTCTTCAACCTATAAAGAGTGATCTGTTGGTTTTTTTTTTTTTATTTGTCCCTGTCCAATTATTTTTTTTTAGAAACTTCTGAAATCCCATTACGATGTTGGCAGTGGCGTAGCTGGTGAAGAGGAGGTGGAGTCCGTATTCAAAACTCCCCTGCGCCCCCACTTGAGAGCGCCCCCAATGGAGGGCCCGATTTTTTTACATTGTATATTACGCCACCACCATGTATGCAGGGCCCTCAGAAAGGCCAAGCCCCCCTCCGGGCCACAAATCTCTACGAATCACTAGCTACGCCACTGAAATAAATTGGCGAATTTTTTACTTTTTATTACTTGTATCGGTTAATGGTTTTAAAAAACACAACACCTGCTGCAGTATTAAAATAGCTTGACCAGTTTAAAATCGTCGTTTTTCTCATATATAGCCATAGACAATATCCAGAATATTGCCGAACCTCTTTCTCTGAATTATTCTCCAGTTTACTCGACCTTTTTATAGAAGCAGAGCTTTGGTAAGCATCATATTTTGTTTGGATTAAAAAAATTCTTTTTGTTGTTAAAGTTAAATATCAGTTTGTTTTTCTTAGAGATACAATTGAAATACATAACTATGTGTCCTGTTTGTTTACCTGACCCATTACGATCCCTTTGTACCATGCCTTAGGTTTTATGGGAATCGGGTGTTTGTCGATTTAAAAAAATATCATACTTAAAGGATTTTAATAATTCATTATGAAATCGTAGCACTCTCTGATCTCATTTTTTATGTCATCGGTTTACCTGTAATAACATACTTCGATAGGATCTCAGTTTTCACGTGGGTCAAAAGTAAATTCAATCCACACACACAAACAAATAGTTGTTTCCTCAAACTTAGTTTTAGTTTAAGTTTAGGCGCTTACAGTTTACAGTAACGAATTACTGAATTTGAGAATTGAGTTTCCTGATATGAGAAAATAACCACCGTATTTCGCATGCTTATATTGATGATTTTAATAGCATTTTGGCCTAAGCGGGTCAAGCATGCTTAACTTCCACTAATAAAAAAGGACTTTGTTGAAAGTAAAATAGCCTAATTTTGGCGAAACGTTCCCTGTTTTGTTACGTCCTGTCAGGCTAACACTTACCCTGTTTACGTCTTTCCATTTACTTTTTTATGCCTGTTTGCAATCTCACCCCACCCNNNAGAGGTCTAACTTCCGTTCATGTAAGCCTCTTTTTTCTTTAGTATCAGCTCGGCAATTGTTTTGGCTTGCAGTTCAGGCTCGGGATTGTTTGCCTGGAGATCAACCGTAGTCCTATTTTGTGCCTTTTGATTTTTGAGGATTTTCCCGCAAATAATTAGCACTTCAAAATGCTTCAGGGGATTTATTTATTTCGGGAAAATGGATTAACTATTTTTACTTGTTAAGAAAAGAGTTTGACTTATATGACAACTGAACTTGAATGTCAAAATAATTATCATTCATCAGTTTAAAACTGAATATTCATATTATCAAAGCGTTATATTCTGGCCTTGGTGTTAAAATTTGGTGTAGACCAGTTTAACTCCCAGGGAATATTATGACCTAATCCAGGTATAGTATAGACATCGTTTTAACCTGGCCTGTCACACCATACTTGTTACACTTGGACTTCTACACCTGGCCAGTTACACTTTCCTGTTACACCTGGCTCGTTACACCTGACCTCTTACACCGTGTCTTTTATTTCACGATAACCCTACCAACACGAGAGATTACTACATGGTTCACATGAAGAATTTTTGCACTCAAGTAAATCTTGTAGGTTACGGATATAGGCTAAAAATTGTGAGCAGTTCTCACACGCCTAATCTTTTTTAGCTTATTCAATTTCCTCCAGAACTCCAGTCATAAGTCATACGTGTGCCAAACGAGATTCAGAAGTTTCTATTGCATTGAGCTCTGAGCGTCGCAAGCACAGATAGACTCTTGTGCAAGTCCAGTCCGCATTTCCGTTTTCTGTGCATCCTTGATACATATAAGTGAACTAGCAATTTACACGAGCTTTGCTGTGGAAATTAGGATTTTAGTTAGCGTTGAGGACACGCGTAAAATCAATTCACAATACTTATTGCTTTTAATCTAAATCATGATGGATATGCTAAATATATTAACTTCAACCGTCATATCCGTCTGTAATGCCACACGAAAAAACAAAAACTGAAAGTAAAAAAAATAATACTTTCCGTGATCCGAGCTAATAATTTAAATATCTTTTTCGTCTTTTACATTTTGCGGGAGGGTACTCTACAACTTTCCCAAATGTTCAGGCTCCTACGTACACAAGAACTTGGAGATTTAAAAGTGCGTCTTATTATATATAACTCATATTGGGAAAAAATCTATACTTCGGCAATCGTCCCCCTAGTGAGAGATGATTTAATATTTTTGCCTCTCATAATCGTGAAAGGGGGGGGGGGGTACTCAACAACTTCCCAAAGTTTCAAGCTTCTACCTGCACATAGACTTGGAGCATTAGTGTTGATATATAGCCCAATGTAGGAGAAAAAAAGGTTTTTGCCCCCCGGGAACCCGTGAGTGGAAATTTTTAAAATTTATATAATATTTTCCGTGTTACAATCGCGGGGTAATACAAAAAAAAAACTATAAAAAGCTTCATACTTGTACTAAAAAAGTAAATTTGAGAATGAGTAGTTTTCAGTTTTATTATAGCTCATTTAATGGAAAAGCTTCATTCGTGCCGCGGCCCGCAGAAAGTGAAAATATTTTCACATGTTACCATCGTGGAAGTGTAGTCAACAACTTCCTAAATCTTAAAGTTCTACATACTCAGCAAAAAGTACAATTAGTGATTTTCAATTTTTACGTATAAGGAAAAATACCCATGGGCTCCGACCCCAAATAATTAAAAAAATTTATTTCCTTTTCGTCAAAATAGGGTGCTCAAAAAGTTCTTGAATTTTTAAGCTCCTACCTCCACGGGAAAGTAGAGATTTAGTGATGATTGATTGAGTGCATAAAAAACAACTATATTTTGGCCCCAGGCACCCAGTGACGGATATTTTAAATATGTTTTCACCTGCTACCATTGTGGAAATGTATTAAACAACCCACAACGTTGCATGTGTTTACGTATTCGGGAAATAGCAGAATTCATGCTTTCAATTTTTATCTTATCTTATCTTATCTTAGATATACAGACGCTCCTTCTATGCAGAAGATAATTGCGTCCACAGACCATGAGAGATGATCTGTTGGCAAGTGATGCAGCGGTCACAGGCCACGGCTATAGGGGTTCCACGCATTACCCCAGCCGCCTAACTATTGTCTAGTTAGGTACCCATTCGGAGCTGGGTGACTCGGGGACTCCTCAGGCCGCGAGAACAAATCCTCACCTCGCCTTATAAAGCACATAAAAGGGTAAAACACGTTTTGGCCCCCCCCCCCCCATGAGTGTGAATTTTAAATTTATTTTATCCCAATTTTTGTCGTGAAATGGTACCGAACAACTTCCCGAAATTGCATGCTCCTAACTAAACGGAAAATAGGGGAAATAGTAATTAGTCTGTTTATAATATAAAACAAACTATATTTGGGTCTCCCGGCCCCCATGAGTGGGAAATTTAACATTTTTTTCAAATTATCGTCGAGAGCACGTACTCAATAAATTTCCAAAGTTTCATGCTTCTAACTACACGGGAAATAAGAAAATTGTTGATTTTTAATTTTTATAGAGCCCGTATTAACGAAAAATTGTTTTTTGGGCCCGCGCAACACATAAGCGAGATTTGTAAAAATCTTTTTTCACCAATTTTGGTCGTGAGAGGGTACCCAACAACTTATCAAAATTCCATGCTCCCACATACATCGGCATTGGAAATTTAGTGATGAGTTGGTTTTTAATATATAAAAAAATATATAGTTTGGCCCCCGGTCCCCTATGACAGGAAATTTTAACTTTCTTTTGCCAGTTTCTGTTGGGAGCGTGTACTCAAACAATTTCCAAAGTTTCATGCTCCTACCTACACGGAAAATAGTAGAATTAGTGATTTTAATTTTTTATATAGCTTATATCACGAAAAAAACATTTTTTTTGGCCCCGGCCCACATGAGTGGAAAATTTACCTTTTTTAATCCAATTATCATCGAGATCACGTACTTAAAACATTTCCAAAGTTTCATGCTTCTACCTACACGGGAGGAAGGAAAATTGTGTATTTTCAATTTTTATAAAGCCCATTTCGGGAAAAAAATGTTTTTTGACCCCCAGCCCTACATGAGCGAGATTTTTAAAACTCTTTTTCGCCAATTTTCGTTGTGAGAGAGTACCCAAAAACTTCCCAAAGTGTCATGCTTCTAACTTCACGGAAAGTTGGAGATTTAGTGTCAGTGAGTGAGTGAGTGAGGGCTTTCCATTTTATAAATATAGATACCGACTGATCACTAATTCTCCAATTTACCTTGTTGGTAAAAACATGAAACTTTTGGAAATCGTTTTGTACCCTCTTACAATAAAAATTGACTTAAAGGAATTTTAAAATTAACACTTATTTGGGCAGGGGTCCCAAAGACGTGCTTTTTCCATTATGTGTGCATTATAAAAATTGAAAATAACTAATTATCCTATTTTTCGGGCGATAAACGCTTGAAATGTTGGTGGGTTGTTAAATACACTTCCACGATGATAGCTGGTGAAATAATATTTAAAATATCCTTTACTGGGTGCCAGTTGGTCGAATTTAGCTTTATCTTACTCACTCACTTAATCACTCATCACTAATTCTCCAGTTTCCAGTGTAGGAAGGAGCGTGAAACTTTAAGAACTTGTTGAGTACCTACCCGCAAAAGGTAAAAGACGAACACAATATTTAAATTATCAGCTCAATAGGATCACGGGAAGCATGCAATTTTTAACGTTTTGTTTTGTTTTTCCGTGGGTCATGACAGACAGACAATACGATTTAAGTTAATATATTTAGTATATCCATGATTTTCAGATTAAAATATATCTGTGTTTTGAATTGGTGTTATGCGGGTTCTAAACGCAAACTGAAATATTAATTTACTGCTGCAAAGCGCGGGTAAATTAATTGCCAGTATATGAATATAAAGCCATTTTATTTCTAAGATAATTTACAGACTTAAACATTAACCAATATTATATTTACAACCCAACTATGGCAAGCTTTGCTAAAGGAGCTTGCGTTTCAATTGAAATTAAAAATTATACCAACTATTTAATCTGACATGCCATGCAAACTAAAAATATTTGTTCAAGTATTTTCTCGTTGAGTTCCGTTACATTGACATTTTGGGGGATAAGAGAGATTCTTTTTGCCGTTTCAGCAACGTCATCTGGAGTTTCTGTTTTTATTGCACTACCAAGTATTGAATTAATTATCTCTTCATTTACAACTTCTTCTTCATCGTTTTCAAAGTCTTTACGAAGGAGCATTTAGATCACCAGCCCAATGTCAATGATGTATTGCGCTGTGGCTGTCAATTAGCTCAGTCTACCAGCTCCCTTGGGTGGGCTCCTTCGAGGCGGAGAGCCCGGCACCCTACCTGCACAAAAAGTTTTGCGCTCTTTGGCCCATGGTCTCCGACTTCAGCCTGCTGTTTTTATGGATGTGCTTCCCAAACCTTTGGTCAGCCAAGATCATCTGCAAGGCAGCATGTTTTTTTCCAGTATTTCTTTCCTAGATGAATTGCTATACCTAGCTAACGTTCTCAACTGACCGGGTTTAGAGTTTTAGCGCTCTATGTTCCCTTTTTTTCTGCAGTCATTTCCTTGGGTTTAGGAAACATTTTTTTAAAGAGTATCCTTACCACGGGATACCCCACCTAACCCTCCATGATAGCAAACCAGTTTGTCTCCCTATCGCTTCTGGAGCTTAGACATATCGTGTATCAATAAATTGTACAATCCCATTTTTGAATTAAAATCGATTGAGGCACAATAATAATCTTTATGAATGTATTTGTAAATATATTTAGCGGCCTTAATAGATTAATATGATTCTACGTTCATTTGCAAATTATATTTACGTGTAAGGAATTTAATATAAGGAACAACAAAACGATTATCTACAGCTCAATTTACTGATGCAACTTTTATTTCTTAACGTCTTCATTAAAAAGCAGAGCCATCAACTTCTGTAATAGTATGGGGAGAAAATTTTTTTCGGAAAGTTCTTAATGAATCATTATTTTTCAAATCACGGTGCATTTAGGTTTTCTTAACATCACAGACAATGTATCACTGTCTGATACAGGCCTTGTTCATAATTATGATCAGGTATTTCAGCACCAAAAAAAAACAAAAAACGATCGACTTTTTCAGCTGTGTCAATTTTACAAAAATAAAAAACATGTGCGCTCGATGAAGTCCTCGTTTCTGAAACTCAATTGTATACACATAAGCTTTAACATGTCTAACACTCTATTGATAACCTTATCTCGAATGAGGGATTTTTTTTTTTGATGTTGATAATGCGGTCAACTAAACGCGAAATGCAGTCTATCACTCGGCTGTTGGCCTTCAAATAGGTTCTCTTGAATTTCTGGCCAATTTGGATTGCAGGTTATAGCCTTTTTCTTCTTACAAGTCTCGGCACTTAAATCTTTTGTTATGGCCCATTTTTCAACAGTTAGTATGACGGCAATGAGATTAATTATAGATATTTTTAGGAAACACTTGTAAAACCGCGCACGAGGGGTCAATAGAATTCCCGCAGAAAGCTTTTTTTATTAACATGCATTTTTGAAGACGAATCGTATCCTTACCATTACTCTTAGTCAATTATAAATATTTATGAAATACCGGTAATTACTAGTTTTCAAGTTAAACAACACAGTTATTCTCTGCCAATAGCTAAGCCGATATAGGCTGTTGCTATAGTATAAAAGATATGTGTTGTTGTTTTTGCCGAGTATGTAGATGGTAGAACAAATTTTTAGCAGTAGCCCGGTATCACCTCAGCATGACTTAATTTTCTCAAGAATACGAAATTAACATTCAATCAATACAACACAGAATAAATGGTTTATTCATTATTTTTACATTTAGACTCTATTACCCTCCGGTTTTTTTTTCTATTTAAAATATTAACTTAAAGTGTAATTTAAAATAATTCTTTTTTGGGTCACAACAGCGAATGTTTTTTTTATTTTTTGCAGGGTTGCTATGATGAACATCATTCAAGTTATGCAAGTTGAGGCATTTATGCTTATAACTTTAAATTATATGCCAGTAAATTGCCTACGACGCCTACGCTTATGTTATTTGATTCAATTGGATGACAACGTAGAAAAGGGTTATTATCAGTGCGATAAGAGCGTTCCATATCTTACGGGGTTTGAAAGAGAGGCACTTTTAGACTTTGGAGAAAGCCGAATGAAAATAAGAAGAAGGGCTGAATGCTGCATACCTCCCGATCCATGGTCTGAGCTAAATGACATTATAGTAGATTACGTGAACTGGATTCATCCCTTACTTGCAGACAACCAATGGGTGTACTGTCCACTCGGCTATTTTCTTGGAGGTATCTACACTAGTGGCTCGTTTCCTGGCAAGTTCTCTGAGATAGAGGCTGGTAGATGTATAAAACCAGCAGATCACCCTAATTACTATAAACATTGCTATGAACACAATACAAGTTCATGTAATAATGAGGAAGGACTCTGTGAATGCGAATATGATTACTATGTTGTCGGACTGCTCAAAGGAGATTGTTACGGATTTCTATGTATGAATACCCTAAAATGTTGTAGAATGGCTGACAAGCCCGAAGAACTAACAGACCTCTACAAGGTCAAATTACGTGTCATGTCCAGAACTAGGCGCCTGGCCGCAAAGCTAGCAGATTATCTAGGTTATGGTTGGTGTGCTGGATGTTTTTCTAAATCTTGTGGTGAAAGTTTCTTTCTGTATAAGGACGTGTGGTATGCAGAAAAAAGTGGCCATTGTGAAGGATACATGCACGAACATCGGCTTGCCATGAATTACAGCGACTGGGGATTTTCAATTAAGAGCATAGAATATAGCGATTCTATTATAGATCAGTTAGCACCCGAGAGCTGTGACTCGGGAAGGATTTTTAACAATCATTCAACTGAAATTTCCGAAGTCATCGAAAAGACTCAAGTATCAGTTAGGAGCGTAACTCATATAACGTCAAGTTCTTGGACGAAAAGTCAGGAGTTGGGACTATCATTCTCATATACACCCATTATATCCTTTGGTACTGGTGGGTCCTACAGATTTACCTACGAGACGTCAAACAGCACCACAGATGAAAACAACAATGAACAATCAAGAAAGCTCACCATCAGAAGAAAAATAGTTTTGAAACCTTACACGGGAGCTAAGTGGAATCTTATGATGTCCAAAACACGCACATCAGTGTCTTACACAGCAACAATACAAATTCGCTTTTCATTACAACTACAGGGCTTTTTGATTTGGGGGGATGGTTTAAGCGGCAATAATCCTAATTATCATTATTTGTATCGTGGTTCTGATAATCGCCCATTTTTTAACTACACGTTTGGTGACAAAACTTTGCCGTTTTATACTGCACTTAAGCGAGAATCTGAGACAAATTCTAAGCCCTGGCTTTGGAATGATCTGTTAGATAAATCTTTTGTTAAGGGGTATATTGATATTTTAACAAACGAAGTAAGGTATGAATTTAAGTTGACTGGGAAATTTATAGATATTGTTGGAGAAAAAATCCGTCTCCGTTGGTCTGAAAATCCATCTATAAAAACACGGCGTGTCAAAAATAAAAGATTAAAGACAAGAAGACCCAAAAAATCCCCTTCAACAACTGACATAAGCACACTTTCGCTTCAGTGAAATCTCGAAGAAACAAAAAAAACCTTTTAAAACAAAAAGCACTGAAAATCATCTTAACAATGCTAAGACCCAAAATTTTGTTTTAACAATTCAAAGAATCAAAATCACATTTAAAAACACAAAGCACTGAAACAAAACATTAACAACTCAAATCTCCAAAAATTATATATAAAAAGCTAAAGCACCACAAAAAAGTCACTTAAAACACCACACGTAAAAAATTTTTTTTTTACATTTACAAATTAATCAAAACCCCCAAAACTCACATTTAAAAACATAGCGCACCAAAAATACATCGCAAGTTGATACACGCTGTAGTAGAAAGTTACAAACAGTCAAATGTAGTAACAAAACAACGCATTACACTTAACAAAATGTTATTTAAAAATATTATTTACAGTTTTTTAGGAGGTTAAAAAGTGAAAATTATACAAGGCGAAATATTTTTATATGAAATAAATTTAAATATTAGAAATATGACCTAACTAAATATTTTTAAATAATAGAAAAGTAAATTTTTATCAATTGTTGTTTCTTTGAAATATCTACTGATTTAACTTTTTTAAAAATTGCTTTGGGAATATTTATAACATTGTAAGTGAATTCAATAAGTTTTTAATCAAATAAATTCTTTCTTATTCAACAACGTTTCTGTTATTTTTAACTTGTTTGTTTGAAGTATCCAACTTAATAAAATCATAATGGCATTGACAATAACTACTGTCGTAGCAAGGTGTCAACTTTATGTTAACTTGATAATTTAATGTATTCAAATTTATGAAATCTAGTAATTGTTGTTTGTGCCTTGAGTCGACGAGGAACACTGTAGTCATTTGAGGGTTGCTGGGAATAGTTTTGCCTAATGGTGTGCAGATGGCTAACGAGGTCAATCCTTGCACGGAAAGTTCGGGTACACAAAGGACAAGGGACGAGTGGGGGGCGGTTTCCATGGGGGTTGGCAGCACGGACCTTTCGGGTTTACCTTTTCTTATCTGCGGCGGCGATCCTGTTTTCCTCGCATGTCCTGGCAACTTCGTAGATGTATTGGCGCCATGTGGACCGGTCGATTGCATCTCTTTCCCATGTATCTGGGTTGATGGTACATGTGTCTGGGTTGAAGCTCGCCTTAGAAGAGTCTCTTCGTTAGTATATCGTCTGGCATTCGGGTTAAGTTCCCTGCCCAGCGAAACTACGAATGCTTCAGGAGGGTGCAGATGCTTGAGAGGCCTGCTTTAATCATTACCCCTGTGTCTGGAATTTAAGAAATCATAATGACATAGACAATGACTACTGTCGCAACAAGGCATTAACTCTATGTTCAATTGTTAAATAGTTGTATCCAACTTTATAAAAATCATCAGCCGACCCACGACGTTGCATACGACGCTAACCATTTAGTATTTGGTTAAAACTTTCTGAAAAACAAAGTTGTCCCAATGGGATGGGTTATGGCTAAAGACTGTGAGTGAATGAAAAGAAGGAACTCTGGAGAGAGCGATCTACCATTGTCCATGACAGAGAATAGGATTTGAAAGATACATACATATATTTTTTAAATATTGGCCATGTGCTTCATTGCAAAGGCTAAGCTAACAGGAAATTGTCTGCGCGTAAAGGTAAAGGGCAAATACGAGTCGGGGTTATTTGGGAAATAAGGACAGTATGTGAGGTAGCAGCTGTGATAGATTTACATCTAATACGTTGCGGTGAATGCTGCTAACAGTCAGGCTAGTGCCATTGTAGAGACCTCTTGTATGTGAGGTAGCAGCTTTGTTAGATTTACACTCTAGTACGTTGCAGTGAATGCTGCTAACAGTCAGTCTAGTGCCAATATAAACACCTCTTACTTACATGAGGTTTCTAAGAAGCAAGACGACTGAACCAATTTTATTTCTGAGTTTATTCGGAGCCATGCCATTAGGGGTAAGACTGTTAATTAAGAAATTCTTAGAGGAATAAAAGTTGATCCGCATGATCGTTTGTGGTGATGGAATAAACGCTGGTAAAAGTTAATTCGTATTTTGGGATGCGTTTCAATACTTATTCATTCGGGTGCAAGGAGTCTTCGTTCGTGACACTTAAACTAAATCGCGTACTGAGTTGTTCAAAAGTGACAGTTGAGAAGTCGAGGTAGCCATATAGCAGTTGAACGGGATCAGAATGAACAGGAAAACAATGTGAAGGTAATGTTACAAGTGTTCCACTTGTCCTGTCTCCAACATTGAGAAGCAGTTTTGCAAAATGTTGTTCGTAAAGAAGAGTTCTCCTGTGTCTTCAGTGTCAGTACATTTCTGTGACGCCACAAAAGATGCTTGTTAATGCAACTTGTGACTCTGAGCGCTCGGAAACCACGCAGAATGACGGGGAGTATTTGTTGGAAATCCCCACCCAATATTATTGTTTTCCCTCCAAATGGATGCATCTCGCCTGTGAGATCACGTAACAACCTATCAACTGCCTGGAATGCGTATGCTTGTGTCATTGGCGCCTCGTCAGATATAATCAATTTGGATTGAAGAATATGTAGCAAATGGTGAGAGATTGGTTTGATATTCTTTGTGGAAGTAGTCATGAACTTCAAAGGTTTTTTAAACACCGAATTTGCAGTACTTTCTCCCATATTTGAGATGACTAGGTAAGAGTATCAATCCATATCTTGTCGTCTTTAAAAAGGCCCAATTGTTGGCACGCCTCTTTGAAATTGTTATATATTCCACGCCGATGACAGTTCGTAGAGGATTGAATCTTCTGATGCCTACGGAACAGGTAAGGAGAAGCCGGAGGTAATAACGTTCGGTCTCGTTAATGGCAACAACAGGTATTCTACCGATAACTTTTGTGCCCCCTGTAATTCTGTTTTGCCATTTTCCAGAGGATTGTTGGAATATGTAATGTTGTAAAACATCAGTGTAATGTTACTAAACAGGTTCAGGATCCATCTTGTTGAGTTCAAACCAAGGTAACAGCATGAACCTCATGAAAGAAAACGACTTGTTGTTCTGACAAATAAACTGGTAATCGTGTAATAACGTGCGATGTTTCTGAAAGACTGTATTCGTTTAAACGTCAAATAGCCTCAGGAGCACTAACATACCTACCATCAAGGAAAGTTTGTATTTCGTTGGAAAAAAACATCGGCTGGCTCCTTCTGAAGTGCAATGGATGCAGTAGCGTGTCCTTTGAGGACATTCTTTTTTAGATAAATTGAATGGACGTGAACACTTCAATTTATTAGAAAGCCAGAGATTGTAAGGTACTATTCAACGATTGTCGATGTCGTATTAGCCAATAATGACAGTTGTACTCTGTGTACGGTTGCACATGGGGTATCCTTGTGAGTTTTCTTGAGTCTCAGCAGTGAAGACCTTTAGGAAATTTTTGGTACACATGCCGTCTTTCATACAAGGTGAGTTAGCATTGAGCTCACCACATGGACCATGTACCATACATTTAGTGACAATTTGACAACATCGAGGACGTATTTCGGTATTTGGAGGCTCAGCTCAAACATATTTGTTTATGTCATTTTGGTCCCTTATTTGGCACTGTGAATCAAGTGTCGATAACATATGGCAATGAGGCAATCCTTGTTTTTGTAACTCAATGAAGAAAATGTATGCGACTACATTGCCGAAAATATTACTCTCCAGAATATCTGATAGTAAATTCCTCTGTTCGATATAAAAGACGCGGGAAACGACATCAGGTCTGAGTTCTGGTCGCTCATTATGGGAAATGGCGTTAGAGGTTTTCGGCCAGGCAGGATTGCAGATGAATCTATATATCTTCTGTATATATAAGACGCGTTTGTTGTCTGTCTGTCTGTTCCCTAATAACTCAAGATCAAGACAACCAAGTCAAGTGAAATTAGGTAAACGTACACACAATCATATGGGGAAGGTTCTTAAATAGGATTTGTTACATAAATTCAAATTCATGCGCGCCGGGGGGTCCAAAAACGTTTTTTGTTCCCTTTTGTGAGCTATATAAAAAATGAAAATCAACAATTTTTCTATTTTTCGAGGAGTCAGCAGCATGAAATTTTAGGAAATTGTTGAGTACACTTCTGCAATGGTAACAGACAAAAATAAATATTAAAATTACCGCTTTCTGGGGTCTGGGGGCCCAAATGTATTTTTTTCCCTTATAAGAACTATATATAAAGACTGAAAATCACTATTTATCCTATTTTACTGACAGGTATGCGCATGAAACTTTGTCAACTTGTTAAGTACGCTACCCAGACGATATTTTGCGAGAAATAATTTTAAACTTCCCACTCATTTGGACCCGGGGGCCCAAATGTAGTTTTTTAAAAACTTAATATACGCTATATAAATACTGAAAATTACCTATTCTACTTTTTCCCGTGTAGGTAGGCGAATGAAATTTTGGGAAGTTGTTAAGTACACTCTCCTAACGCTAATTTGCAAAAAAAGAATTTTAAACTTTCCACTCATTAAGGGCCGGGGGCCCAAATGAAGTTTTTTTTTTCTATTAAAAACTCGCTCAATACTAATTCTCAATTTTACCGTGTAGGTAAAGTCATGAAACTTTTGGATATTCTTCAGCATACTCTCCCGACAATAATGGCAATCATTCCATAAATTTCCATTCTTGGGGGCCGGGGGCCCAAAAGAGTTTTGACCCGTTATTTGAGGTTTATAAAATTGAAAGTGATTAAATCCGCTATTTCCGAGTAGGCAGAAGCATGAAATTTTAGGATATTGTTTAGTACTATTTCCAAATTATAAAAAGCGACAATATATTTAAATTATTACTTTCTGGCATAAAGGGGCCCAAATGTTTATTTTCCCAATATGAGCTATATAAAAATTTAAATTCACTAATTTTTCTATAATAAGTGTTATCATTATTATTATTATTATTATTTCCCGTGTAGCTAAAAGCATGAAAGTTTGGCAAGTTGTTGAGTACTCTCTACCGGCGCTAATTTGTAAAAAAAAATAATAATTTAAAATTCTTACTCTTGGGGACTAGGGACCCAAAGTTAGTCTTTTTTTATACTAAAAACCGTCTCATCTCAAATTCTCAAATTTACCGTATACGTAAAGACATGAAACTTTTGGAAGTTATTGAGAACACTCTCCGAACAAAAATGGAGGAAAAAAGACTTTTAAAATTCTCACTCAGGGTGGGGCTGGTGTGCTCAAATGTATTTTTTACTTAAACGAGCTGTATTTCACATCTCCAATGGTAACAGGTGAAAACATATTTAAATTATCACTCTAGGGGGCCGGGGCCCAATGTAGTTTTTTTTTTCTTTACATGAGTGATTTAAAAAGTTTAAAAAATTACTAATTCTCATATTTCCCGTTTAGGTAAAAGCATGATACTTTGGGAAGTTTAGCAATACATATCCGCAATGGTAAGAGGAGTAAAAAGAAATCACTCCCCTGAATGCCGGGGCCCTAATGTATTTGTTCTGATATAAAAACAGACTCATCACGAATTCTATAATTTTTGGTGACGGTAGAAGCATGAAAGTTTGGAAATTTGTTGAGGAGGCACTCACGACGAAAATTAACAAAGAAAATTTTTTAAACTCCTGCTCATGTGGGGCCAACATTTATAAAATTTAAAAATCACTAATTCTCCTATGTCCGAGTAGGTAGAAGCATGAAATTTTCGTAAGATTTTGAGTACACTTCTGCGATGGTGTTGACTACTGGGTCTATAGGGGTATAGACACCAGCATCTATATGACTAGTTGTCTAGGGTTGTACTAATATTTAGCAACTCTTTCCTTGTTGCATCCTGTCCTACTGAGTAGGAGTGATCGTAAATCGTAATGCTCTACTGGGCCTATAACTTACACTAACAAAGATTAACTATGAGACTATACGAATAACTCAAAAAACGCCACTGTGGATATAACAGAGAATGACATTTAATGCTAAAGAATTAACAACAAATAAAAAAAACAGATACTCAATATGTACACTGACAAACTAATTAAGACAAATCTATGAACATGACCCGACTCACAATGGGTCTCACACGTGAGGCAAGGCCACCTTGTCCCTTACTCTTAACAACAGCACGTCTTCTGCCTGGTCTGCTCCTCTAACCTACTAGTACTGACTTTACTTTACTAGTATTACTAGCTGAAAACAATAAAATCGATAAGCCTTAACTGACTATAAATACATCAATTTCATCAATACATATATAAGACTGATAAGTATTTAACCCTAACCTATACACTATACATTTGAACTATTCTAACTATAACTACTCAAACCTGAAAACAGACTTCTCTGCTAGGCTCACAACTCCTCACAGTCCTATCACCTTAGGTCTAAGAGTGATCTGTGTTCTTCTGAGAGCGAGAGAACGCTTTAAGGTTTGGGTAGAGTATATAAGGACCCCTGGCCATGCCATGACGGCGTCCGTCCTACATTTCTAGCAATTCTATTGGTAGAATCTTAATAGTTCTGGGTGGTACCTGTGCCAACTTTCTTCTGGTTGGTCAGACCCTAAGTCCCAGTAACTTTTTGTTGACCCCCTTCAACATCGACTATCAGACTTTGTCCTTGCAAAAACAATGTAGCATCCCTACAAAAATGGCTAGCCTAAATATCACATTTCGCCCTTATAAACTGTAGGCGACCTTTCACCAGCGTCCCCCAACTTTACTCTTTGTCCCTTCAAAGTTAACTTAGCGTCCCTAACAGAATTAAAATACATTGGTTGGGTCTAACACCTATCCCCAACGGTTCTAAAATATGTAAGATTCTCAACCTATTATTGAGGGACTCAACATATGGTAACAGGCAAAATATTATTGAAGCTGAATGTGTCACTGTCACAAAGTCAATAATGAATATGTCCCTGTCACAAAGTTTATACTGAATGTGTCACTGTCACAAAGTCAACACTGAATGTGTCACTGTCACAAATTCAATACTGAATGTGTCACTGTCACAAATTCAACACTGAATGTGTCACTGTCACAAAGTCAATAATGAATATGTCCCTGTCACAAAGTTTATACTGAATGTGTCACTGTCACAAATTCAACACTGAATGTGTCACTGTCACAAATTCAACACTGAATGTGTCACTGTCACAAATTCAACACTGAATGTGTCACTGTCACAAAGTCAACACTGAATGTGTCACTGTCACAAATTCAATACTGAATATGTCACTGTCGCAATACCTACACTGCAGTTTTCACTATCACAATATCAATACTGTAATCACTGAGACATGTGTAATATAAATTTATTATTGTCACAATTTAAATTATAATAAAAATTGATAATTTATCTACCATTGTATCCCAGTCAGGGGCCGGGCTCATGTTGCTTTACATGGAGATAATAACCTGCGTAATAATATAATAATTAAATACCCATTCATATCATAATGACCACATAAATTACAGTAAGCTACACTTAAGCTACGTTAATCACTAAAAGAAATGTTGTTTCAGTAATTGTTTAAATACATTTTGAAAAGATGCGTCTTAGGTGCAGTCTTGAATGACTTAGTAGTTGAAATACTACGGATGTGTAATGGTAGAGAATTCCAATATTTGGCTGCACAAAAAGAGAACGAGCTCTCGAAAAAATGTTTAGTTCGTTTCTTAGGAACACAGAGAATGCGTGTGTCTGCAGAAAAGTATAGCTGACGACTGGGTGATTACACCGACAAAAAGTCACAATGTCAACCTATATGAGGCACTGTCACAATACCAACAGTTAATGTGACAATGTGACAACCTGAATACCGTATTTGTCACTATATCAACACTGAATGGTCAACTCTCGCTTTATGTGGGTGGCACTCCGTAAAAGTTACTGCTGCCCAGGCACGCTGTATATAATGCAGACAAGTATAGAGAGATGTGGAATAGAACAACTCCCAGTTGACGATGACAAGTACAGAGAGATGTGGAATAGAACAACTCCTAGTTGACGATGACAAGTACAGAGTGATGTGGAATAGAACAACTCCCAGTTGACGATGACAAGTACAGAGAGATGTGGAACAGAACAACTCCCAGTTGACGATGACAAGTACAGAGAGATGTGGAATAGAACAACTCCCAGTTGACGATGACAAGTACAGAGAGATGTGGAACAGAACAACTCCCAGTTGACGATGACAAGTACAGAGAGATGTGGAATAGAACAACTCCCAGTTGACGATGACAAGTACAGAGAGATGTGGAACAGAACAACTCCCAGTTGACGATGACAAGTACAGAGAGATGTGGAATAGAACAACTCCCAGTTGACGATGACAAGTACAGAGAGATGTGGAACAGAACAACTCCCAGTTGACGATGACAAGT
>MUZC01001147.1:0-12846 GCA_002072015.1 Radix auricularia | reverse complement strand
GGTGGTACTTTCTTTATTTGATAGATACGTTAAAAAATGTGTCATTACAATAGTTATAAGATGCAAGTTTTTTTTTATTATTATTATTTAATGAGGTTGTGAATTTTGTTAAATTCTGTAGTGATACATATTTCGTTATTAATTAAAAATTATAATTATAATTCTGTAATTAGTGTGTGAATTTTACGTGTTAAGCAATGGCCCAAGTCAAATATTCATAATATAGAGATAATTAGAGGATTCGGCAAATATATATCGCAGATCTGAATAGTATCCGGATATCAGAGTAGTAAGGACTTTTTTTTAAATAAAAAAAACAAAACAAAAACAGAAATGAGCGGTACGCACTGAGATTTATAGTCAAAAACGTTATTTTAACGAGCTATTTATTATAACTGAAATGAATAATGTTTTGACGTGATGCACGTTTAAGGCTTGTTGGGACGACTGTTGAAAGGAAGTACAACTTGCCACCGAAACGACGACGGAACGTCCATGAAAAGGCTTTGATGCTCGTAAGCACATAAAATTAAACCCCCCAAAAAATTACATTTTGCTACCAGTCGGTACGATCTAAATAATCGAACCGGTCATTGGTGTAATGCAAACAATTTACGTCCGACTCGCCATACTAAAAAGTTTGAGAAGCACTGTGTTATAACATCCATCGTCAACATCCTGATGCCTATAAACTAAGTGAACTAAGTGTGACGAGGGTGAAGGGAGGGCGGAGGGGGGTAAGTTAAATATATGTGACTTCACTTCAAATTGCGCAACTTGAAACAAATGTTCCATGTAAATATTGGATTGCTCGCAGTTTCTTCAATGACGGTTTACATGGCTTCACGCGTGTTACAATATTAGAGTGCAGACTTACACTAAATATTTATTATTATTTCAATGATAACGTTTTTTATTTGAAACACGCTCATTGTCAAATAGAAAGAACGGGTTTTATTGGAGGGAGGGGAAAGCCTTCTGACGTCAGAGGGAAGGGGGCGAGAGTCTAACTTTTTGGAACGATTGTGACGAGGGGGGGGTGTGGAAAAAATAGACCAAAATTGGTTTACGTCACTTACGGATGGCCCCTGATACAAAAATAATGTCTTTATGACTATAAAATAGTTGCGTATTTTGACACCATCTTAATATTTTTTTTTTAAAAATCACAACCCGACCTCTCCTATCCCCTACCCCTCTAGGTAGGTCATGTCTATTATCCGGAGCTAAGTTTTACCTTGCTGATGATTCCCCTATTAACCAAGCAGCCCCCTACCCTCGCCCCTTACAAAAAGAGACATTTCTAACAATAACAGATCAGGGTCTCCATGACCTATTTAAACCGGCTCGACCCAGTTTTGAGGCCGGTGTGATATTTACGCACGTACGACATTTTAACGATCCGTTGGTGTCTATATATATACTGGTGCGAACTTACATGTTATAAACACTCAAGACCAAAAACGCAAGAAGGTAATAATAAATTTATTATTCACTTCTGTTAGTTAGATATTAGGTTAAAAGTAAGAAATAACAGTGATATTAGTTTAATCGGCTCGGTATATCATATACCAAACCGTTTAAACTAATATACTCTGAGTATATGTCAGAACTTTTTGGCTGTGGATTTCACTGCAAAGTTTTAGTTTCATTTTTTTTTTTTTAAAGTATTCATTTAATTTTTAAAAAAAACAACAAACTACTTGTTCATTAAAGAAGGCTTTTCCCCCCGTTATGTTTGTTGGTGTGTAACCCCTTTTTAGGCTCATACATACCCTGTTTTCGTGACATATCTATAAGTACAAGCGTGATGGCAGTCTCATCGTTATTTTGTTCGTATAAAGCAGACTTTCTTTAACCAGAAATTGAGTGCGCTCAGATGTGTCAGTTGTTTATTGTAAATAACAGGGTGCGTTAAATATGTTTAGTTTTGGATATTTCTACTATGGACCCTCGAGAATTTCTTGTTTACAACTGCGGACAGCCATGTGGTGTTTACTCTTTGCAGCTTGTATTTTTGGGTATTTGGAATATGAGGCGAGTTTACATGTTTTAGTTCTCGTTTTTCTACTGAGTTCTTCATTTAAATAATTCAAGAAGTGGATAGCCAATTAATTTAAACGCTTTCACTTTTTAACCCACACCCCCACTCCCCCAAAAAAATCTTTATCACAGAAAAAACACGAGTGAAGCAATTTAAACGTCACTAAACAAATTGTAAGCAATAAAATATTTAAGTGGATCTTTTATTTAGAGCTGCACGTTTTTGATGTGACGTCATAGTTCTTAAAAGCCCACTCCCTCGTCATACATGGTCACAAATATGTGACCCATCCTGCCCCCTAGGTACGTGACATCATTTTTGTCAATATTGTCATATAATATTTAAAAATTTTATTTATTTTTTTTTTATTTTTTTTTTTTTTATTTTTTTTGCCGACAGTTTTGCCTTTTACCCAAATTATAATTTGGCTACCCTGGTCTACGACCAAAAGTTTTTTCGTGTCTGTTATTTAGGCTAGTGCCATGTAATTCCGCGTTCGCAGGCATTTTTCCTGTTCTAAGTTGTGGTGTTTTTTGTTATTGTTTTTTTTTTTCTCATTTTTCTTTGCTACAGTAACTTTCCAAATTAATTGGGGCCATGAGCGCTCCGAAATCCAGTCAAACTGGCTACGAATCATCATCGTCATCATCACCTGCATTCCCATCTGAGGCATAGGCGAGATAAAAAAGGGTCCCCGGTTCCTAATCCGGTGTTTTCAGTGGGTGATGGCTTATTTTAACTAGGGAGCGGGTTGGCATTGATCAAACAGGAACTAAATATTGAGATGTTTTATAGGTCAAAGGTTGATGACCGTGAAATTGTTTCCACAAGGAACCGCTACCGTATTTTCGAAATTGTTTACCGGGTTTTGGGACGTTAGTCGATGTAAGATAAATCGCAGGAATGTCACTAGTTCGAAGGAGGTGATGGCTAAAAAAAAAACGTTACAGTGCGTCGCAAGGACACATAATCTAATTAGACTTAGTCCTATAGTAAGTCACACAAGTGGACTTTATAGGACATTGTTTTTACATAGTAATTGTAGGTGATCATTGTTTTCACAGTCTACTTGTGTTGTGAGAGAATATTTTTGTCACATATTTCGAATTCTTACAACTTCTTAGGCTTTACATGTAATTTATGCCGTAAGATGTACTTAAGTCGAATGTTTTTTAAATTAAAATATGTTTCACGGTTGTGGTTTTAAAAAAGCTGTGCGGGAACAAATAACACGAAACAAATGTTCATTCTCTGTTGGGTCGAGCCGTTAGGCTCTTAGGACCCAGTTCAATTTTTCGCAAGCGAGCCTCATCAAGCGGGCATCGCCATAGAGGTAATCCTCTGCAGGTACCGCAACTTCACCCTCCAAAACCCCGTCCAACTCGGGGAAACATTCTAGTACGTGGGCCACAGTTTCCTCGGGGCAGCCACACAGCCAACAGGCCAGTTCCCTCCTGTTGTCAAACTTATACAAGTAGCTTCGTGTTGGACAATGATCAGTTTCATCCGTGTTATGAGCGTCTGACCACTACGTTCAAGTCTCAACCAGCTTTTGCTCGGTCGCGGCATTTTCTGGTATACTTTCCTGGCCGTATTCCCATTTGCCCAGCCCTCAAGCCAATTCTCACGGAAATGGTCTTTTAGCCACGACTTGACCCCCAGTTGGGTCAAGGGCTTATCGGGTTGGGGCTGGGCTGCGCCTGCCTTAGCCAGTGCGTCGACCCTGTCTGATTGGGTCGTATCGCAGTGTCCGGCAATGTACTGTAGGACTACTTTGCCGCCACGTGACAGGATGTCACCTACTGTATCCAGAATGGCACTTACTATCTTGACCTCCAGAGAGCTTTGACTCAAGGTTTCGAGCGAAACCCGAGAATCGGTGAGGACCACGACAGTCGGGAAATTCTTTCTCTTCGCTAGACATTGGCGCACTTCCTTCAAACCCCTGTGTATCGCTTCCAGTTCGGCTTCATGACTACTGTTAGCAGATCCACACGGCCCCGACAACTCGACGCTGTCGGGTCCTGGCTGGGGGTATTGAATTAGCACACCGTATCCACTTCTGCCATCTCTGAAACGTGAGCCATCCGTAAAGACTTTTACCACGCTGTCACCATAGGCCTTGATTTTGCGCAGAGTCTCGTCTCGCAAGAGCTCGACGGGACTGGCCCTGGTCACCACGGCATTTGCAAGTGTATTGCAGGCGGGTCAAAGCTTTCATGTGGCCCTCGATCAGGGACCAGTTGCATTCGTTCCCTGTGCTTGGGTAGGGGGACTGAGTCTTTTAGTTCGTACACCACGTCCATGAAGGAGGGTCGCTTCAGTCTTGTCCTCTTAACGCATTGGTCTTGTAATTGGAAGCAGGGTTCGTCATGCTCCAACCTACAGTATCGCTCAACCGTGGTCATGATTGCCTTTTCTCGCCTTATCGTCAGGGGTTCTACGTTTGCCATAATTTCTACCGCAGCGGTGGGTGTAGTACGTAACGCCCCGCAAATGAACCGTAGAGCTTGGTTCTGTAATCGGTCCAGTCTCTCTAGAGCCGTACGGCTCGCAAAGGCCTAAACCGGGAGGCTGTAGTCAATAGCACTTCTCACGCTACCAAGATAGAGAACTTTTAGTAGTCTTGCGTCTGCACCCCAACTAGTGCCAGTTAGTTTCTTCACCTGGGACAATTTAGCTGTGGTTTTGGCGCATAATTCAAGCATCTGGAGTTTCTGGTCCAGTTTTACACCCAGGTACGTTGGTGTCCGATCCCAATTTAACCTCTTTCCGCATATCTGAAGCACCACCTCGTGCTTCAGAGCATTTCGTCCATTAGTGAAAATGGAATGGACCGTTTTGTCCGTATTAGCTTTTAGACGCCATTGGTTGGCATAATTATCAATTAGATTTAGATCATTCTGCACCCGGTTCTGCAGTGTTGCAACGTCTTTTCCTGAACTCCATACCACCAGATCGTCAGAAAACATGGCATTCTGGGACTCGAGAATGTCTTGTAGGTCGTTGACGTAGGCTAAGAACAATGTACAGCTGAGCGCTGAACCCTGTGGGAGTCCATCTTCCAGTCGTGCCTCGCTGGATAGCGCTTCTCCAAGCCATGTCTTAATCGTTCGGTCCGTGAGGAACGATTTTATCCAGCTGTACATTTTAGCAGTGACACCTAACTGCTGCAGCTTGTAAAGTAGCCCTCCACGCCACACCTTATAGTATTCCTGCTTTAGATCGAAGAACACTGCAATCGTGTGGTTCTTTATCTGGAGTTCGTTTGTCATGGTCTGAATTAAGCGTAGTGCTTGGTCCATCGGGTTGCGTCCCTTACGGAACCCACCCTGTGCCTTCGGAATGCTTTTGGTCTTTTCGAAGTACCAATAAAGCCTTGCGTTCACAAACCGTTCTGCCAACTTCCCACACACGACGTGAGGGAAATGGGCCGGTAGCTAGGCGGGTGTTCGCCTGGCTTTCCTTCCTTATGTATTCGGGTTATTATGGCCTTTTTCCACAGCTGCGGCAGTGCACCTGTAGTCAAGGTTCGGTTGATAAAACTCAGTAGTTTTATTCGGCCTGTCTTGACCAGATGCTTGAGCATTTCGTTGTGAACCTTATCTGGCCCTGGTGCTTTACCAGCTTTGCACTTGTCAAGTGCAGTTTACAACTCTGTCATCGTGAAGGCCTCGAATTTAGGGCAAGTGCTTTGTCTCCGAGAGCACTCCTTTCGCATTCGGTCGATCGTTTGGCTAAAATCAGATCTGGTGCCCTTTTTATTCATCTGGGCAAAGTGTTTATTCAACGCCCGTGCGCGCTTCGTTTCACCTTCTCTTTGGCCTTTGACGTCGTCAATGGGTTGGGTTTTTTTACTTTACCCGAACCAGATAGTGCATCGATAAGCCGCCAAACTATTAAACCGTCTGCGAGATCGAATTTTTCGCACGTATTTACCCACTAGACCTTCTTCGCCTTTTCGACAGCAGCGCTGACTTCGGCTGTCAGTCTGTTATACGTACTACGAACTTCTGGCGTCTTCAGCCTGGCAGCTTTTTTCCGTGCGTTCGCTCTTTGTTTCATCAATTCTTTTAGGCTCCTGTCCCAGTAGGGCCTGAATTTCTATTTCCCGTTCGTCCTCGAGACCGTGCGCCTCTCAATCCCGAGGATTGTGCCAATAAACTTCTCGTAGGTGTCGTCCACGTTGCCTCCGGGAACATCCAGCAAAGCGAGCTTGTTCTCGCTCTCGGCCTCGTATCTTCGCCAATCGGCCTTGCGGAATTGCCAATGTATTCTGTCAAATCGAGGTTTGTCCGCACCAAGCACAAACTCAATCAGAATTGGGAGATGGTCGCTTCCAACCTCTTTCAGTACTTCCAGTCTATGCCTGGACTCTAGGTCCGCTGATATAAGCGTTAGATCTGGGCGGGACTCCGTGCTGTGTCCCGTGTGCAGCAGGGTCGGTTCGCTGTGCTCATTCTGTAATCTGATCAAGTTCGTACCAATACAGACATCCTCGATGTATCGACCTGACGCATTCCGCTCGGTGTAGTCCCAGTCGGGGGACTGTTCATTAAAGTCCCCTGCAATTATCGTTCGACTTAACGTGACGTCTTCCCCAATTGGAAGCGCCATTGGGTTCCTGGGCGTATTATATACATTCGTGATTGTAAAGCCAACGTTGCCTTTGTACACCCTCACAGTTAGGGTGTCAGTGTTGCTGTAGCACGTGACTTCGAGCAATTCCACCTTTATATCGTTCCGAACTGCTGTGGTAAGGCCCCGGCATCGTCGGTCACAATGGTAAAGCGAATAACCAGTTATGTGAAACGGCTTACCCTTCAGAAGCGTTTCTTGGAATAATGCTACATCCACATTCCTTTCGTGTAGTAGTTTGGTTATTTCGTGCGCCTTTTGCCTTATACCACAGACATTCAATTGTAGCACAACTAGGGCTCGAGCAGGATGGCCCTTCGCAACCATACCATGACGGTCAGTCGCCGGTTGACGGTAGGACGTGACCTGTCGTCCGTCATCATGCCTAGAGGAGTGGTAACCAACCCAGCCCGCGTACCACCGTCCGCTGGAACGTGGGGGTTTAGAAGGTCCATTCAGGGGCCTGCGTTTTTTCGAAAACAGAACCATAGAATAAGAGAGGGAGTAGCCAGAAATCTTCAACTCATTGAGGGCGATCCGTGTGCGTTTCGCCCCTTGCCCAGAGAGTCTTTCGGTCTTCGGCATTCCTAGCCTGGCAATGTTGGGTATAGGCCTGCTCCTGTACCCAGCACCGGACCTCACGGTGAGGTCAAGCACAATCCTTACGTTTGTACGAAAGGTTCCGGTGGCTGTGTGTTGGCGTTGGCGCCGTGGTTATTAGTTTCAGGCCGCAGTCACTTCCGCTACCTTATTCATCTACCAGGCCACGCAGAGCTGAGAGATTAACACGAAACAAAATTCTTAGAAATGATTTATCGTATATACTCGTTCTAAAAAACTTTTTAGACAATATTTTAGAGAAAGGTTGGAGGGGGGGGTCGGCCTACGAGCGGGTCATATAAGATTTCTGCATGCATATTTCATATCGGTGTTGTTATTGTATAAATCATCGAGGTCCTTTTCTACAGTCTACAAGACTTGACTGCTCTACCGGAAGCTATAAAATATTACTTAACATCTGGACTTACCCCATTTAAATATTTTATTTATTATTGGGAAAGTTTTAATGTATTTTGTTTTCAACGACGATTTTTAATGTACGCACTTTCGCCGCTGTTTACCAAAGAAAGTAAACTACAGTTAGACTAACTCTTGTCTCATAAAAACCACAAAGAGAAAGTTAGGTGGTGAAAAGTTTGCTTGAGGTTATAAAAAAAATGTGTACCATTGTGTTTGCGCTGTCCTATGATCTAATTGATGTATAGTGTGATGTGTGTACACAAATTGATGTATGGTGTGATGTGTGTACACAAATTGATGTATGGTTTTATTTTGTTTAAACTAGTTGATGTATGATGTTATTGTGTTTGTACACCCGTTAATTTATGGTGTTATAATGTACGTTCAAGTGTTGATGTATTGAATGTCAATGTTCCCCTTAAGTTCAATGACTTCAAGGCCGCGCAGATATCTGACCGACGTCGTGAATCAGGTTAGAAATACCGCGCAGCATATTTCTTAAAATATTTCACAAATAATGGATAAACTTCATATTTGCTCATGAATTTGTTGTAGTTTTTTTTTTTTACTTTTTACACGGATCAACTAACTTTAGAGGGAAAAAATGGGTATAATATTTGTACCATAGAAGATTTATGGCATTATCTTTTGTCCAAGAATAGATTGATGGCATGATCTGTGTACTAGAATAAATTGATGGTATGATCTATGTAAAAGAATAAATTAAAAGTATGATCTGTGTTTATGTCTGGTAGTATGGGTAAAAAATGTTATGGCACTGTGTGTTATTTATGATAAATTCGTTTTATTATGTCTTTAGTCAAAGAAGGTGAAAATTTGTACCCCTTTTTAAAATTAATCTATATTTTCCTACTATTTCAGGTGTAAAGCTCCAAACAAGCCTTGTAACCTATAACCCCGACCATGGCAGACGATAGCGAGTTGGACTTTGATCAGAACGCGTACATCGCGACCAGTAAAGCCCTCTGCATCATCTTTATTCTGCTAATATTGTTCTCCAACGCCCTGCTCATATACAAAAACGTCCGGAAGCTGGATTTCTACACTAGACCCAAGAACCAGATCATAATATCTTATCTTATCTTATATGTTACAGACGCTCCTTCTGTACAGAAGATTATTGCGTCCTACGTATTTCTATGGTTTGTGTTTAGTCCTGTATTCTTACTAGAGTTTTAAAAGATGATAAAGTGGTGGCTTTCCTGGTTTCTTCAGGCAACCCATTCCACGCCCGAATACCGGACGGAAAGAAAGAAAACTTGTATGTGTTTGTTCTTGCATATGGAATAAGGAAGGTATTTTTATCTTTATGTCTATTTGAGGGTTGTATTAGGTTATCTTTGTGTTGTATTTCTAAATTAGAATTAATTGCCTTATGTATTATTACTAATTTACTCTTGGTTCTTCTATCCTCTAGTGTTTCAAGGTTTAATGATTTAACTAATGGTGTTACTCTTGTCAGTTTTGAATATTCTCCAGTAATGAATCTGGCAGCTCTTTTTTGTATTTGTTCTAACTTATCAATATTTTCTTTGGTGGATGGCTATTGGAGACATATTCTTCGCTTTGTTTCCGCTAGTTGTCTCTACGATATCATGGTTTGTACCTAACCTTGTGGATTTTAATGAGCCCAGCACTATGACAATGACGTACAGAACATATTCGTTATGCCTCATTCATTTCGTCTACGGTCTCGGTATTTGCGTCCTGGGACTTGAACTCATATTTCGCCACAAGATCCACAACATGATGGACAGCAAGACGTCGAAGATCGTTGTGTCTTTAGCTCTCAGCAGCTTTCCCTGGCTGCTGGGTCTCATTGTCGTGTTACCACTCACTTTGGCCAACTGGGACCCGACAACAAATGACTTTGCACAGACGCTTAACCAACGCAAGGCCGCGTTGGTCATATCTGTTATTCTTCCCGCGTTTGCTGCCGTTATCATGTGCATCGTCATCAACTGCTGTGTGTTTACTTCAACCCGTTACCAGCAAACAAACAGTTACCTCCCCACCGATGGTCATCGTATCAACGAACACCTCAAGTTCTCAGATGCAGTCTGGGAATGGATACACAGCGCCGCCACCATATGATTATTATTTAGCCCAGCAGTATCCTCAGCAACCCATCCTCAGAAAGTATCCACTTCAATCGTACCCTCAACAGATGAACAACCCACAAGCCGACCAGCCTTATGCAGCACAAAAATCATGCGCCGCGGCACAACCCTTAATTGTGGCCCAACCCTACTCCATAGGTGAGCGGAGCCAAGATGTGGACTCACAGAACAGCTCGGGAAATACCTTGTCCAATGTTCACCGGGAAAAGTCGAGGCTCCTGGCCATCTCAATAATTTTCTTTCTCCTCGTCGTTCCTCGGACCATCTTTATCCTCAGCTACATCCTGGACTGGGACAGAACAGACTCGTTGAACATTGTCGCAGAAGTAACCGTTGGAAGTTTATTGTATTGGATAATGGTCGTCAGGTCATTTGTGACACCGCTGATAATGTATTGCTACTCAGACGACATATAGACAAGTACAGCTATTCCCACACTGGTGGACAAGTACATCTATTCCAACTACTGATAGACAAGTGCAGCTATTCCCACTATTGGTGGACAAGTACAGCTATTCCCACTATTGGTAGACAAGTGCAGCTATTCTCACTACTGATAGACAAGTACAGCTACTCCCACAATTGGTAGACAAGTGCAGCTATTCCAACTACTGATAGACAAGTACACCTATACCCACTAGTGGCATTAATTATATGATGATTGAAAGAACAAAATTAGTGCTTTTCTTGTGTCTAAAGAAATACTTCCTTTTTAATGAAAGTATTGAGCACAGCTCTTCAAATAACTTAAGTCATGATAATACATTGTACTATGGAAGAAAAAACTCACGACAAAGCATAGTCTCAGAAAGAACGTATTCATTCTTCACAGAACTACTGAGTCTCAACTAAGTTTCAAGAGATTATGGACAGATTTATGTTATTTTTAATGTTTCACATGTATGCAGTTCTAACGAAAACGGCACACACCAATTTTTATGGGGTTTTGATTAGAATTTGAGATGTGTTGCAAACATGTCAAATTGAATGTGGCTTTTGTGCTCTATCAGAAAATTCACGTTTCTCGCCAATGAATGTAGTTTTAGAAAAGTGTCAAAATAGTATTTATTTGTCACTGTCTCAATATCAATATTGGAAAAGTGACTATGTCACAAGACTAAATGTGTCGTTCCTTTCCAGTCCGTCTGTTGCCGTGCCTAGAGGCGTAGGCGGTCATACCTCTCCACAGCTCTCTGTCTTTGGTATTGCCCACCAGCTCCGCTGGTGATTGTGCCCCATGCCATCTTGTCAGCCAATCCAGCTACTTTTCTCACTGTCTGCCTCGATCTCTTTTGTCATCTATCTTTCCTGTTGTTAATGTGTGTTTTATTTTGCCTCGGCTCATAATGGGTCAAAAAAAATTAGATTGTCTCCTTCTAAAGTTCGACACAAAAAAAAATTTCTGGCCTTATTCTTTTTAAAACTCCTCGTTACATCTCTTCTCCGTCCATAGTAATTTTAACATTTTCCCAAGGAACTAAGATTCACAGGCTTCCAAAAAGTTCTGTATTAACGATTAATTTCTCGATTAATCGTATTTATAATATTTTTAATTCAGTAAAAAAAAATAAAGAATAAACAATAAAATAGCTCAGATCACAGGATCTGTATCGCTTAGGAACATAGTACAACAATCCATAACATTTTTTTTTTAATTTCAAAATATTATTTGGCGGTATCTCAGAGACAGGAGAAATAACTCAATAAAATAAATAAAAAATGTCAATTACCTGTTATTGTTACTTCCCTTTGGACGCTTGGTATTAATCGAAATTAACGATTACTTCATGAAATTAATGTGTTTTTTTAAAAATAATGATTAAATTTAAATTTATCGCTACCAGTCCTAATTTATGTAGATCTATGTATGTATGTCATAAAAATATTTTGAGCCGTATAGTTTTTCAAAACTTTGTTTTAAACGGTGCGCTTTAGAAACTCTTTCATTGTTAGTATACGGTGCGCGCATTTTCGTGTGCACATGATTTAGCTGTGTCATTTTTTTTAAACGTTACAATAATATTATGTACATTTAATTTTACTTTGCGGCTCAAAGCAGTGGCATTTTACGAGTACGTCATTTTAAATTATTTACATTAAAGATGCGCCTATAATATTTCATTCCAAATGTCGCTCGATGCATAGTATATAATTATTTTTAAAATATATGAATGAATTTGAGAATTTTGTTATGTTGTGATTCATAACTCAACGATTTTTTGTATGCTGTCTAATTAATAAACAAACTTTCACAAAAATAAAATAATTCTGTAAGTAGTGAGTGCATTTCATGTGAAATTTTATGTCAAATAAACTTACATGTAAAGGAAAGTAGCACTTAGAAGTTTTTTAACGCAATTTTCCATTTGGAATTGGGTTTAGAGATTCGAATTGTCTGGCCAGTCTTTTCGTCTTTTGAAAAGTTAAATTAAATTGAAATGACGTAAACAAGGCAAGGTAAACAAGCTTTATTGCAGTCCTACCCCTCATTTTGTTAACGTCTTTTGAAAAGCAACTAATCCTGAACCATACCAGATAGAGAGGTTCGTGTCTTTTGCACGTTAAGGAGGTCCTAAGGTTGTGCACGGGCCAAAATAATTACCCAAATGATTTACTGGATTTCTCGGGGGAAAAAAAATAAAAAACGAAAATATCATTATTTTGTCAATTTCTCGCCAACGATAACATCTATCGGGTTGAAACAAATCCGCAGCAATACGTAGTTGTTCCTCACCAGTGTTAAGTTCAAAACTGATAGTACTCGGCCAGTGGAAGACACACATTAAAAAAATAACACGTTTAAAAAAAAAAGTTATTGACTATAAATCCTTTATTTAAGGGACATAACGAAAGGTATGTTTATTTAATACGCATCGCACGACAATGATAAAACCCTAACTGTTGTTATGTCTTATGTATAAGGATTTTTAATTTTTAAAAAATAAATAAACAATTTACTACTAGACCTGTCAACGGGTACCCGGGACCCGGGTACCCGTTGCC
>MUZC01001146.1:82101-101094 GCA_002072015.1 Radix auricularia | reverse complement strand
GGGGCATCATCATGAACAGCATAAGAGTTTGCCCTGGGAATATAACAAAAAGAAATGAGTTGACTATGCAATGATGTCATATTATTTTTTAAAAAAATAGGCTTTGGCATAATTGAAAAATTAATATAAATGTTAACAAAAACTACCCAATTTGTAACTTTTCAAAATATTCAATATTGTGTGAAGCCATTAGGACTATAATGGCATGCAACATTTTTTCTTTAGTATCTAATATTTAACAGAAGCTAGAAAACTTTCCTTTGTTTACATTACTTAGCAACCGTTGTTAAGAATAACTAGTTATGAAATTATTAGTATAGTAAAATAAATACATAATATAAAATTATGTAATTTCTCTAAATGCACTTTAAAATGGTGTTTATTTATTTCTGGATAACTAAGAACAAAAACTTAGATTGATAACTTTATTAAAATTTAAAAAAACTCGAAAATCTGTGAAAGATGAAACACTCGAAAACTAACCTTTGATATAGTCGCTTTTCCGATAGATTGCAAATTATGATTTTCTTCAAAATTCTTATCAAAATAACTTAATTCTAGGTTTCTATGCACTATTCGTAAGATTTAAATAGAAATTTGTCAATAAATTCACCGATAATATCAATATTTTAAAATATTTTTAGCAGCCACGTCGGTTTTCGTCCTACACAAAATGGCTAAGCTTAGCGTCTCTCGGCGCATCACGTCCGGTCGTTTCGAATTTAAAAATAATATCAAAATCATAACAAATTTTTTTTTTTGTCTTTTAATTAGTTTTATTCAATAATACGCTAAAATTAAATCAAAACAAATAAAAATATAAAGAAATAAAAAAAATAACTTGTCTAAAAATACAACGTAACTAAACGTACGCCTTCTATATAAGAGAAATGAATAGAGTTATGATATTTTTTCCAGTCACCTTTTAACGATCTCGGGAAATATATCCATGATGTGAAACTGAAATAAAATGAACAGATTTTGGACTTGACATCTTGCACCGAATGTGGCTGAGGGCCCCTAAATGTGCTTTCCCCCTATATCTATAAATATGTGAATGTGTGTGTGTGTGCATGTCCTTTATTGCTGACTAAACCATGTATTCGATCGTAATGAACGTTTTGGAGACTATTGCGTTCACTTCCAGGAAGTTAACAGGTAACTTTCTTCGTCAATTAAACACACATGGGCGCCGGTGGTCCATAATGTCAACTTTTGCTTATATGCGTTATATAAAAATAGATTGACCGCTAGCTACTTGGTAAATTGATGGATCTTAACCAATTTTTGTATTAAAAAAACTTAATAGCCTCTATTAAAATACTAAGGTCCTGAATTTTTAATGATTAATTCTTCGGGGCTGGGGGTGCCAATAGTCTTTTTTTAGGGGGGGTGGTAAATGTTTAAGACATTTTGTCCATTCAATTTTTAATTAAAGATCTTGACAAATAATGACAAATATATCCATTATTATGCAAATTGAAATGAAAAGGTGTTGTCAACTTTACATCGTGTCATTTTTTCTTTAATTAAATTTATACGTTAGGTTTTGTGTAAAAGAATTGATCTTAACCAAAATTTGTTAACAAAATCTTGGTAGCCCATATTAAAATACTATAGGGCACTAAAATTCTAATGTAATTTACTTTTGGGCCGGGGGCCACGAATGTCTGTTTTTTTGGTATATGCTTAAGATATTTCCCCCATTCAATTTTTAACAACCTAGAGAAATATATCAATGATGAAACTGAATTAAAACGAACAGCTTTTTGAAATTGACATCTTGCGCAGAATGGGCACAGATGCCCCTAAATGTCGTTTTTTCCTTTATATTACTTTTACAAAAATTAGTGTTAGCTTAAGTTACTAGAAAATAACGGATCTTGCCAATCTTAGTACATAAAAACTCAAGAGTCTATAAATAATTTATATAAGGAACTGAACTCTTAATGTCCATTCCCTTGGGGAAGGCGTACCCAAATGTTTTTGTAATGCGCGTTAACAATTTAATTCCCCAATCAATTTTACACGATATTGAGAAACAAAGCTTGTATACAATGGCGATAAAAAAAAATAAATTATCACTTATTTTAGAGCCCAGCCCCTTAATTTCTTTTTTTTTCAAAGCTTTTTATTATTACTAATTTATTTATCTATTTGCTAGGAAACTTGGACTTTTTTTGCACAATTTCGTGTAGGTTTTTGGCATAGTAGTTTTTAAAACATCACTCATTGTATTCTTAAATAGTCATTTTTACTGAGATCGTTTTGAACTTTATATCTTGCCGTGAATGGGCCCTGGGGCCCTTAACGTCTTTTTTTGCTTATAAAAACTCAAGAGTCTATAAATAATCACTATAGGGAACTGAACTCTTTATGTTCTTCCTTCGGGAAGGCTTCCCCAAATTTTTTTGTAATGCACGTTAATAATTTAATTCCCAAATCAATTTTACACATTATTGAGAAACATAGCTTGAATACAAATTATCCCTTATTTTAGAGCCTGGACCATTAATGTCGTTTTTTTTCTTTTTTTTTTTTAAGCCTTTAAATTACTATTTTATTTATCCATTTGCAATGAAACTTTGACTTTTTTCAAACTTCCGTGTCGGTTTCTGGAATAATTGCTTTTAAAACATAATACTCATTGGATTCTTAAATAGTCATTTTTTACTGAGATCGTTGCAACGCACGACCGGGTCTGCTAGTATTAAAATAAATTAAAATGCTATAAAACAAAAGATTACGTATTTGTATTGTGGAAACCCTGAGAGACATGAAGGCCAATTGTCAGCGCTCCTTTAAAGCTGAACAGTTGCGGCGAGTCCAGAGGGTCAGCGACCAGAAAGACGGTGTCCTTTAAAGCGGGATGGGTGCGGCGAGTTCAGAGGGTCAGCGCTCAGAGAGACAGTGTTCTTTAAAGCTGGACGGGTGTGGCGAGTCCAGAGGGTCAGCGACCAGAGAGACGGTGTCCTTTAAAGCGGGATGGGTGCGGCGAGTTCAGAGGGTCAGCGCTCAGAGAGACAGTGTCCTTTAAAGCTGGACGGGTGTGGCGAGTCCAGAGGGTCAGCGACCAGAGAGACGGTGTCCTTTAAAGCTGGACGGGTGCGGCGAGTCCAGAGGGTCAGCGCTCAGAGAGACGGTGTCCTTTAAAGCTGGACGGGTGCGGCGAGTCCAGTGGGTCAGCGAACAGAGAGACCGTGTCCTTTAAAGCTGAACGGGTGCGGCGAGTCCAGAGGGTCAGCGACCAGATGTGAAGTTCTGGTCCGGAGTACTATCTGAAGGTGCGGCCAAAAAACGGAGGCCAACCTTGGATCATTTGATGTGGACGGCGACATACTGGACGATGGAGTTAACTGGCGCCGTAACACTTGGGCCCTTTGGTTTGGGAGTGGAGGTCTCACCAGAGATTGGTTACGTCAAACCAGCACCACCATGTCTTATGAGGTGTTGTACAATGATTGACAGTTGACTTTGGACAATGGGAATTTCTGGGCGGAGACTGAAGGGTATTAAAGGGGACGCACTAAAGAGAACTGGGAACATGGACACAGACACACAGACAGACGGAGATACGAATAGTTCGGAATAGGGACTGAGATAGGGACAAGTGTTAGAGTAACTATAATTAAATAAGCAAGTAATTAAACAAAATTTAGTTGTTCATGAGTCTTGGAGTTGGTGTTTGAACAATAAGTAACCAAGAGTGTGTATTGTGTGACGATTAGAGTGAAAGAAGTAGAGACTAACCACGAGAACACTAATGGTCTTCACAGTATTTCTTATTTGTGTCAGTGCATGTAACTTAAATAAACTATATAACAGATATAGTAACTGATATTTAATCTTATAATTGTAACTGATATTTAATATTATAATTTTTTTAAATAATACCATTCAGAACAGCATTGAAGCAAATACCAGCTACCACACGTTGTTGATATTAGACATAGCAAACTACCAGCCTTCCAACATGTGAGAGAATAAAACACACCATACGACACGTTGTTGATATTAGACATAGCAAACTACCAGCCTTCCAACATGTGAGAGAATAAAACACACCATACGACATGTTGTTGATATTAGACATAGCAAACTACCAGCCTTCCAACATGTGAGAGAATAAAACACACCATACAACACGTTGTTGATATTAGACATAGCAAACTACCAGCCTTCCAACAGGTGAGAGAATAAAACACACCATACGACACGTTGTTGATATTAGACATAGCAAACTACCAGCCTTCCAACAGTTGAGAGAATAAAACACACCATACGACACGTTGTTGATATTAGACATAGCAAACTACCAGCCTTCCAACATGTGAGAGAATAAAACACACCATACAACACGTTGTAGATATTAGACATAGCAAACTACCAGCCTTCATGTGAGAGAATAAAACACACCATACGACACGTTGTTGATATTAGACATAGCAAACTACCAGCCTTCTAACATGTGAGAGAATAAAACACACCATACAACGTTGTTGATATTAGACATAGCAAACTACCAGCCTTCCAACATGTGAGAGAATAAAACACACCATACGACACGTTGTTGATATTAGACATAGCAAACTACCAGCCTTACAACATGTGAGAGAATAAAACACACCATACGACACGTTGTTGATATTAGACATAGCAAACTACCAGCCTTCCAACAGGTGAGAGAATAAAACACACCATACGACACGTTGTTGATATTAGACATAGCAAACTACCAGCCTTCTAACATGTGAGAGAATAAAACACACCATACGACACGTTGATTATTAGACATAGCAAACTACCAGCCTACCAACAGGTGAGAGAATAAAACACACCATACTACACGTTGTTGATATTAGACATAGCAAACTACCAGCCTTCCAACAGGTGAGAGAATAAAACACACCATACGACACGTTGTTGAAATTAGACATAGCAAACTACCAGCCTTCCAACATGTGAGAGAATAAAACACACCATACGACACGTTGTTGATATTAGACATTTCAAACTACCAGCCTTCCACATGTGAGAGAATAAAACACACCATACGACACGTTGTTGATATTAGACATAGCAAACTACCAGCCTTCCAACATGTGAGAGAATAAAACACACCATAAAAAATAATGAAGTAGAATTTTCATAATAAAAAAAAGAATATACATCACGTGATATTATTATTTTTTGCAGAGACGGTAATGTTCATAAGGTCTCCAAAAATTTTCCGCTTTTATCGCAGATAATGTAAACAAATAAAAAATCGCTCGTAAGTTTTTAAAATAACTTTCCTAACGTCTACAATTATTACATTTTGGGATAACGTACGAACAAATATGTACCATTAAAGATATATGTTTATTTTCTACGAATCATTAACTACTTAATTATAATTTGGATTATGTGACACACGTACCACTGTTGATGAAATTATCATGGATATGCAGATTGACATTTAGTTTATTCAGTAGACATGGTCTCAACAGACTGGAGATAAAGTGCTAAACTAGCTCCAATCAAATATTTTGTATGTTTATTTCAACGTCCTGCTACAATAAAATATTTTGTATGTTTATTTCAACGTCCTGCTCCAATCAAATATTTTGTATGTTTATTTCAACGTCCTGCTCCAATCAAATATTTTGTATGTTTATTTCAACGTCCTGCTCCAATCAAATATTGTGTATGTTTATTACAACGTCCTGCTCCAATCAAATATTTTGTATGTTTATTTCAACGTCCTGCTCCAATCAAATATTTTGTATGTTTATTACAACGTCCAGCTCCAGATAGTGGCCTAGTTTTTACCTGCACAAGTACGTCATCCCTTTACTTTCTTCAAAAACAAATATTTTTATTTACATATACGTCATTGTAACTAGGTTACCTTACATTGTCAGTGCCATAGCACAGTAGTCTTTTATCTGCAGATTTCTAGCCGCATGTCACTTTTTCCATGTCAATATGTGGGTATATACTTACATAGTCGATGGGCATGCGTACCAATATTCATGGGTTCGAATCAATGTTAAGGGAAGGATTTTTGTTACCTAGGTCTCGGACTTTCCTCTGAGTCCACCCAGCTCCATTACAATACCTAACGCTAGTATGGGAAATAAAGACGGCTGTTATGACGTACCTGAGTCCACCCAGCTACATAACAATACCTAACACTAGTATGGGAAATAAAGGTGGCTGTTATGACGTACCTGAGTCCACCCAGCTACATAACAATACCTAACACTAGTATGGGAAATAAAGGCGGCTAATATGACGTACCTGAGTCCACCCAGCTACATAACAATACCTAACACTTGTATGGGAAATAAAGGCGGCTGTTATGACGTACCTGAGTCCACCCAGCTCCATAACAATACCTAACACTAGTATGAGAAATAAAGGCGGCTGTTATGACGTACCTGAGTCCACCCAGCTACATAACAATACCTAACACTAGTATGGGAAATAAAGGCGGCTGTTATGACGTACCTGAGTACACCCAGCTCCATAACAATACCTAACGTTAGTATGGGAAATAAAGGCGGCTGTTATGACGTACCTGAGTCCACCCAGCTACATAACAATACCTAACACTAGTATGAGAAATAAAGGCGGCTGTTATGACGTACCTGAGTCCACCCATAACAATACCTAACGTTAGTATGGGAAATAAAGGCGGCTTTATAATGCATGGAACTATCATAGCCGTGGCTTGTGAACGTTGCATCAGATGGACATGATCTGTGGACGTAATAATCTTCTGTATAGAAGGAGCGTCTTTATAGATAAGACAAAAATAAGCGTTACTGCTACTAGCCCCCCTCCCCTGCCAAAATCAAAATTTTCGTTAATCGTAGCTTCAACAGAAGAAAAAAAAATCAAAGGTAAAAGAACGAGCAAGAACAACCCTTTTATCTCATCTCATTAGGTTTCTAATCTTGTAGACAACAAAGGCGTATTTATTATACAGCTTATATCGACTATAAATAATTTGTAAGGCTATTTACATCAATTAAAACAGCCAAACTTTTCAATATTTGTATCCCTATTGTCTGTTGGTATTGACTGTATTTAACACGTAAGTGTTTTATATTATTTTCTGTCTTTTAGGGTTAATGTATGTTAGTGTTGTATGTCTGTTAGTGTTGTATGTCTGTTAGTGTTGTATGTCTGTTAGTGTTGTATGTCTGTTAAGATTGTATTTATGTTAGTGTTGTATGTCTGTTATTGTTGTATGTATGTTAGTGGTGTATGTCTGTCAGTGTTGTATGTCTGTTATTGTTGTATGTATGTGAGTGTTGTATGTCTCTTAGTGTTGTATGTCTGTTAGTGTTGTATGTCTGTTATTGTTGTATGTCTGTTAGTGTTGTATGTCTTTTAGTGTTGTATGTCTGTTAGTGTTGTATGTCTGTTAAGATTGTATTTATGTTAGTGTTGTATGTCTGTTATTGTTGTATGTATGTTAGTGTTGTATGTCTGTCAGTGTTGTATGACTGTTATTGTTGAATGTATGTGAGTGTTGTATGTCTTTTAGTGGTGTATGTCTGTTAGTTTTGTATGTCTGTTATTGTTGTATGTCTGTTAGTGTTGTATGTCTTTTAGTGTTGTATGTCTGTTAGTGTTGTATGTCTGTTATTGTTGTATGTCTGTTAGTGTTGTATGTCTGTTAGTTTTGTATGTCTGTTAGTGTTGTATTTTTGTTAGTGTTGTATGTCTGTTAGTGTTGTATATCTTTTAGTGTTGCATGTCTGTTAGTGTTGTATTTCTGTTATTGTTGTATGTCTGTTAGTGTTATATGTCTGTTAGTGTTGTATGTCTGTTAGTGTTGTATGTCTGTTAATGTTGTATGTCTGTTAGTGTTGTATGTCTGTGAGTGTTGTATGTATGTTAGTGTTGTATTTTTGTTAGTGTTGTATTTTTGTTAGTGTTTTATTTTTGTTAGTGTTGTATGTCTGTTAGTGTTGTATGTCTTTTAGTGTTGTATATCTTTTAGTGTTGTATTTATGTTTAACAGACATACAACACTAACAGACATACAACACTGTGTTTTATATCTTTTTGTGTTGTATGTCTCTTATTGGTATATGTCTGTTATTGTTGTATTTCTGTTAGGTTTGTATTTCTGTTAGTTTTGTATGTATGTTAGTGTTGTATGTATGTTAGTGTTGTATGTCTGTTAGTGTTGTATGTATGTTAGTGTTGTATTTCTGTTACATGTTCTAAGGATATTGCTCTCTGTTATTTTGTAAGAATTGCTTGATTTTTAAGTCAGATTGTAAAATTTGATTGATTGTTAATGTTATCAATAAGCTTATAAAATATTTTTGTGATGTATGTTTGTTAAAAATATCCAAGTTTTTGTGTATTCTTTCACTCTTTAAATATCGTCTGTTTTGTCCGACTGAATGTTTGTGTTTCCTAAACGTGAGGGTGGTATTATTGTATCTGGGTATGTGTTGTCTGTTTGTTAGTGTTGTTTATCTGCTAGTAGAATTGTTTGACTGTCAGTGTTATTTCTATTTTTATATCTGATGTAAAATCCAATATTATTATCAATGAACGCCGCACAAAAAAGCACCGCTATTGACCTACCTCGACCTACTTTATATGATATTGTAATTCAGACACCTTTAGTGGCAAATTTAAAAGATATAAAATATTATTTTCTTGAAATTAAATTAAATTTCAAAATACATGTCAATTCTACATAACACTTTTTATTTGTATGTTTATTTTGTACTGTATTTAGGTAAAAATGATATAAAATTTAATTAGAAGACATCATACATTTTCTGGATCCACTTTGTTTGAAAGTAAGAAAATTATAAATGTAATACTTTTACTGTCATTTTTTACGATGCATAATTAATTTCTTGCGCATTATTAAAAGCGAGTGCCACAGTCAATTTTTATTACCAAGTGGCACGCCACTTGACTTCGATCTCTTACATAAGAGATAACAATTCAATACATTGCTAGGATTATCCTGGCACCGAGTTCGATTCAAGTAACAACTAGTTATTGGTTCATTATCTTCCAATTTGAAAGGTAAATAGATATAAGGAAATATTCGTTTTAAAATGGTGGTTTTTTTTTATTGTTTGATTTTTTTAATATTCTATTGGTGGAGGGGGATGGAGGATAGCAATTTAAATTAGACGGTGACCAGTGCCGGTCCTAGTGTATGTGGGGCCAAAGATAGAAAACAATGAGCGCTGCCCTTTGACCAATGTTCACTTTAATGTTCATTTCTCCATGTAATATTTACAGAAAAGAAACAAAATTTGCAACATTTTACAAATTTGCTGCGTGTTAATTCTAAACTGCAGCGCGTCTTTGCTCATATATCTGTTTGTCCGCACAGCATGTAGGGAACATTGCCCCAGACCCAAGGCAACAGATAATAAGTGGGGCCCGGTCCAAGGCAGCAGACGAAAAAATTTGATTACTACTATATTAAAATGATGAAAGTTTTTGTAGTCCCACCCTCAATCTTTAACAGAGCTGTGATCTCATGTTGATTTCTGTGACCGCGCTTGTAACCACTTAGCACTGCTTTGTAGTACAGTCTCCAAGATTTCTTTGTGGGGTTTGGCTGCACCTGGGGTTTCTCGGCCATTGTGAAACTGTAATACTTTATTTGAATAATCTATTGTTACAACTTACTGATCTTTTAACACAAGTTTTCAGTAACCTGGATCCTTATCAGATTCACCTTTCAAATTCCGCAGCATAGAGCCATAGATATAACTTAACATCATAGAGCAACTAAAAATACTGTTACCAGCGAACAATTATTATAAATTTTGAAAAGTCGAATTTACTTAAGATGATAATAGCACACATGCCTCTATATTTGTATTACTTAATAGTTAAGGAATTTTTTACAGAACCCTAGACATTTAAATATTGGTTAAATTTGGTTACCTATTGATTAGGTACGAAATGAAAGTGGCAAGCCACCAAATGTCAATACCGTTAACAGACACTGGACAAAACGCACAGAGAATAACTAAAATACACTTACGGAATAAGTCCGTTTGAAAGAACTTATTATATTTTACAGCTTTCCTACTTTTAATTGAAAATCATTTTAAATAGTAGCAATTTTTCCTTTAAATTAAATATTGTTAAAGCGAGGTACCACTTAAATTATTCAACAAATTTTTCTAAGACAATTTTTTGTTTTGTTTTAGAGTTTACAAAATACAATTTAATTAAAAGTCTGTTATATAAATTTCTTAGCAGGTCTGTCAGTTATCACTATGCGGAGTAACTCTCAATTAAAGAATTGAAAAAGGAGAGTTAGAATTAATGAACATTTTTTGTCGAGATTAACAGAATGTTGTTTTTTCTTGCGGTAAGATATTGGGAATAGGCGTAATTTTTTAATCCTTTATTAATTTGTTAAAAGGGAACAATGTTAAACGATTTGTTTATTTGACGTGATAATTATTTATTTTATGTGTTGATATCCGCGTTGTGTCAGTGTATACGTATGTAGGTGCGCGTGCTTGAGTATAAGTCTGTGTATTAACTTGTTTATGTGTTTATATTTGCATTGTGTAATTAAGTGTATAAGTATGTAGGTGAATGTGCTTGAGTATAAGTCTGTGTATTAACATATCTTATCAAACAATTTATAAAAAATTTAAATAAAAAATCTCCGATCCATATTGTTGCATTGTTTAAAAGGAAAAGAAAGAAACATGAAGAACGTAATCGACACACACTTTTAATGTAAACGGAGTTGTGCGATTTGTTTCTTAATTGACGTTTGTCTAAATTAAACAAGTATCTTGATATTGAAAACAAATAAATAAATACCAATAATAAATCTAAGAATGACGTCATCAAAAAATGACAGCTAGTTTTTGTAAAAACAAATACTTGTATATTATGTCGGATTTAAGGGGGATGTGACTTTCATTGACTCTTTGGAAGTAACCGCTGCTATGTTTTTATTTTTTTATTGTTTATATTCGTTTTATTAGAGTTTTAATTTGTTCGTTGAGTAAGGCTCTTTGCCGAAGTGTTTACTGTTTTGTTACGGCTTGTCAGGCAAACCTTTACCCTGTTTACGTCTTTTCCATTTACTTATTGAAGAGTAATGTCTTTTGGGGAAGCGATGTCCGGATTGATTTCCAGTGGTGGAATTGTTTATTTCCTTTTTACACTCAATTTTAATAAACTGGCGAACACTTCATACAGTTATCTCATCGTGGTCGTTTTTTTTCATGATTAATAGTTAGTTACAGTCGTATATTACCTGCTAGCAATGATTTTATTTAAAGGGACGCTGACTGGTTAGGGCCCCCGTTTGATTGCAGTCAGGGGCCCCATGCAGTCTTTCTGTAATGTAATGTTTCTGATATCTCTGGTAGCGGGGATCACTATTCCTGTTATATTTCTTTCCCTCATGATTTTATTTAAAGGGACGCTGACTGGTTAGGGCCCCCGTTTGATTGCAGTCAGGGCCCCCGTGCAGTCTTTCTGTAATGTAATGTTTCTGATATCTCTGGTAGCGGGGATCACTATTCCTGTTATACTTCTTTCCCTCATGAGTTTATCCACAAGTGGCGCAAAGACAAAACTATACAAATAAGAAGATAAGAGACACCCTAGTGTAACCAAACTTTTAAATGCTATGTTTTTTGTTGTGTGTATAATATTTATTATAAGATTTGCTTGTTTTCTATAAAATCTTTCAGCCAATTACAGAAATACTCCCCTAATCTGTTGTGTTTTCAAATCATGCATTATAAAACATTAACTACCTTGTCAAATATTTTACATGGTTTAATGATAATATGAAAGTTATATTTTTGTAATTTGCACATTGAATAATTACTCTGATTGAATGATTGTGGTTGTTGATGTCCTGCCTTTAATACTACATTGTTGATGTCCCTGCCTTTAATACTACATTGTTGATGTCCCTGCCTTTAATACTACATTGTTGATGTCCCGGCCTTTAATACTACATTGTTGATGTCCCTGCCTTTAACACTTCATTGCTGATGTCCCTGCCGTTACTTCTACATTGTTCATGTCCCTGCCTTTAATACTACATTGTTGATGTCCCTGCTTTTAATATTACATTGTTGATGTCCCTGCCTTTAATACTACATTGTTGATGTCCCTGCCTTTACTACTACATTTTTGATGTACCGGCCTTTAATACTACATTGTTGATGTCCCTGCCTTTAATACTACACTGTTGATGTCCCTGCCTTTAATACTACATTGTTGATGTCCCTGCCTTTAATACTACATTGTTGATTAACATGGATAAGAGTATTTATATGTAGTATTAATTGATTGATTTAATAATACATTTCTAATCTGTGTTGAGTAATGATATGGGCCTGTAATTTTTAAGTTGTGTTTTGTCCGTGTCTTTCTTTGGTATAAGTGTGATGTAGGAAGTGTTCATTGTAGTTAGTAGCTCCATGTTGTTGTAAGCTTCTTCTAATGCTGCCTGTAGTATTGTGCCTAGTGTTGTAAAAAAGATGTTGTAAAACTCTGTACTTAGTCCATCTGGTCCAGGTGTTTTGTTTTTATTTATGATGGGTAGTGACACTTTAATGTCTTATTATGTAAATGGTTTGTTTATTTCTTTGGTTTGATTTTGTTGTATTTCTTTAGTTTTATTTGTGTACTTTCTGTGGTTCACTTAGTGTTAAAAATATTATTTTAAATGTTAATACTTTTGTGGATGCAATTTTAATAGTATGTTGATTATATGTTGTTAAATGTTGATACTATGTTGATAAAATGTCGATAAGATGTTAGTTCTCCTAGTTTCATCATACCACCCATTCCATGTACGAATCCCGGACGGAATTTTATTATTATAAGTCTATACCGTATATAGTTAGTTAGTTAGTTATTTCCTGTCGGGCCGAAGACGGCACATAGGGCAGAGGTCATGGATTTCCATTTTTGAAGATCCGTTGCTAATTGTATCAAGACGATGGAATTACATCGGTCATGTTCTTCGAATGGACAAGAGGAGACTCCCAAGTCAGGCCCTCAGGTGGACACCAACAGGCAAAAGAAAACAAGGAAGACCAAAATAAACCCTGCGTAGAACAATCATAAGAGAAAGCTCAACCATGGGACTAAGAAATAACCAGGACTTGATACCGTATATACTTGAGATAATATACTTTAAATGCAAACAGGAGAAAATGGTGAGGCTGTTGAATTCTTATAAAATTGAAAAAAAAATTATTTCAGATGGTTCATCTTGTAACAGAAGTTATCAGTCACCTGGAACCGTATCAGATTCATCTTTCAAGTTCCGCAGAATAGAGCTATAGATATAGAGTGGCTAAAAATACTTTTATCACGTTTGCAAAGTCAAATTTATTTAGGATGTCCATAGCACATGATCATCTATCTTTGTATTTCCTATGGTGTAAGTATCTTTGAGCAAAACCCTAGATTTTGGCCCTTTTTAAAACAAAAAAAACTAGACAAGGACTAAAACTCAAAATTCAAGGTAAATAATAAATAACCTCATCGTTTGCAAAATTAGCTTCAGTATAACTATTATTCTTTTCAGTATGTTACCTATTGTATAGGTACGAAATAAAGTAGCATGCCACTTTCTTGTAGAGGTTGTGCTGAAAACGGACGAAACGTTACTTCCGATCACTTATGATATGGGTACTTTTCACTTAACATATCAGAATTTTATCGTTTTTCTAAATTTTAAATGAAGATGATTTTAATTAATAATTTTTCATTAACAGTAGATATTTCTAAAAATTAATTTACAATTTATAACATTTAACACTTTTGTAAGACAAATTGCGTTCTACTTGAACGTTTACAAAAATACAAATTAATTACTATGTAAAATCAACATAAATATATGCTCTTTTATTTGTCTATTATATAACGTTTTTCGGCTTATCGCTATGCGGAATAACTCTTAATTAAAGAATTGGAAACATAGAGTTAAAAATAATGAACATTTTGGTGTCAAGAGTAACATATTTTTTTTCTTCACACTTAAGATATTCTGAATTGACGTCATTATTTTAGCTTGTATAAATTTGTGAAAAGGGAGCTATTTTAAAAGAATTGTTTATTTGATGTCATTATTATTTAGTTTATGTGTTTACATCCCGCATCGTGTGAATGTATGAGATTATAGGTGCTTGAGTTTGATCGCGTATTTGACAATAAGTTTTTGTATTAACTTATTTTATCAAAAAATATATTTAAAACTTTAAAACTAAAAAAATCTCCCATCCATATTCTTACATTGCTAACAAGGAAAAGGGTGTATAGTTTAGTCACACCGGTAGGCAAACGACAGTTCTGGGGCAGTAAATCATTTTATATTTTATAATATAATTGTAAAAATGTTTGCACGAACCGTTGAAAATATAAAAAAATGAAATAAATAAATAAATCTTATCTATTAAACTGTTCTCTGACAGTTTTAATTTTAACATACAGGCGAACACTTCAAACAGTCATCATGTCGCGTTAATTGTTTTTAATAGAAATACGTAGGACGCAATGATCTTCTGTACAGAAGGAGCGTCTGTAACTTATAAGATAAGACAAATATATTTAGTTACAGTCTCATATTTATATTAGCTGCGAGCAATCATTTTATTTAAAGGGACGCTGGCTGGATAGGGCCACCGTTTGATTAAAGTCGAGGGCCTCTTGCAGTCTAAATCCGCCCCTGAATTAAAGCCACACACATAAACACACACTATAGGTATAGGCAACATCGGCACAAATGTATATCGGTAGACCTCTACTTAAGAGAACTTCGTATCGTTAGAAACCTTCATCTTAAACGTTAGTCTCATGTTGGGGGAGGGGTGGGTAAAATAAAACAAAAGACAAACTCCTGACATTTCTCTAGACACAATACATTTGACATCAGGATTTTTTTTGGTTGAACACACTGTTACAAAGTTAATTTCACATCAATTAAAATCAATCATAAATCTACTAAGTTTTATAAATGATATATATTATTATGTATTCACCTTCATTATCAAAGATTGACTTGGTCCATGGGAAATGTATACCTCTGTGTGTTAATTTATCATGGACCGGGTGAGTTACATTATAGTTTTTCTTTGTTTATATTCGTGTCTAGGACCTGTAGAGCTCCGGCATGTTTTGGTTTAATCTGTACTGTTGCAACGGATATCTTCTGTCAAGGGTTTAATCTGTACTGTAGTACCGGATATCTTCTGTCAAGGGTTTAATCTGTTCTGTTGTACCGGACATATTCTGGTCTAGGGATTAATTTGTACTTTTGTACCAGATATATTCTGTACTGCTGTACCGGATATATTATGTACTGTTGTACCGGATATCTTCTGGTCTAGGGTTCAATCTTTACTGTAGTACCGGTTAACTACTAATAAAGGGTTTAATCTGTTCTTTTGTACCAGAATCTCTCAAGGGTTTAATATGTACTGTTGTTTCCGAATATCTTCTGGTAAAGGTTATAATCTGTACTGCTGTACTGGATATCTTATGTCAAGGGTTTAATCTGTACTTAAGTACCGCATATCTTCTGGTGCAGGGTTTATTCGGTACTGTTGTACCGTATTTCTTCTGTACTGTTGTACCTTTACCTTCTGTACTGTTTTCTCTCAGTTTTTCATAAATTTCTGATTGTAAAAGTTGCATGTAAGTTCTATTTGTCTTATTGTTAGCATGGGCGTATACAAAAAGGGCAAGGGGGGCATTTGCCCCCCCTACATTTGAGAAAAATCTAATATTTTTTTTTACCACAAAACCGAACTAAATTCCCTGCAAGATTATTACATTGAATACAGTTTACACATGTCAAACATAAAAACAGAATTATATCTGCAATTATAACTGATTACATTATTAATTTCATATATATATACAGATATCAAAGTATGTCTGTATGTTTGTGTGTGTGTGTGCTTGTCCTTTATAGCTCACTAAACCATTCATCCGATCGTCATGAAATGTTTTGAAACTCTTGAATACCCTTCCGGAAGGGTAACTGGCTACTTTGTTTTCTCCATTTAACACTTATGGGGCGCCAGGTTGCACTTAATGTCAATTTTTGCTAATAAGAGCTGTATAAAAATTAGTTTCAGTGCCAACTACTTTATATATTGATTGATCTTAATCAAATTTTGCAATTAAATTCTTAATGGCCAATATTAAATTACCATAGTGCACTAAACTCCTAATGGATACTACTACAGGGCTGGGGGCTAAAAATATCTATTTTCGTAAAAGTTTTAGATTTTTTCCCTATTCAATTATTAAAAGTATCGACAAAAAATGAGAAATGGATCCTTTATCATACATCTTAAAATAAAATGAACTTTATATCTTGCCGTGAATGTGTCCTAGGGCCCTTAATAACGTTTTTTGCTCATATGAGCGATATAAGAATTAGTTCGTGCATTAGCTACTTAGTAAATGAGTGGATCTTAATTAAACTTTAATACAAATATTTCGTAGCCTATATTAATTTACTTATAGCCAATGAACTTCTAATATCAATTGTTTTTCGGGGCTAGGGGCCCCGAATGTCTTTTTTGTAAATGTTTAAGATATTTTTCCTTTTCACTTTTTGACGATTTCGGGAAATATATCCATGATAAGAAACTGAATTAAAATGAATAGATTTTTGGAATTGACATCTTGCACCAAGTGTGGCCGAGGGCCCGTAAATGTGCTTTTCCCCTATATCTATATATATGTATATTTTAGCTGACCCGCCGTGCGTTGTAACGATCTCAGTAATCTATATATATATAAATCAAAGTATGTCTATATATGTGCGTGTGTGTATATATGTGTGTGTGTGTGTGTGCTTGTCTCTTAGAGCTGTTTAAACCATTCATTCGATCGTCATGGAAGATGCAACAGCAAGCATTTTTGTTACATTATTGAAAGAAAAGGAATTTCTGTAGAAGGGCAGCTGGACTCATCATTAAGAAATTTTAGAATGCAAATTCAAGAAAATCGCATCAAACTTGGTCCCAGCACTTCTACAATCCTTTTTTGCAGCATGCATGATTTAGTACTTCGTTGAAAATAATAAAATTCTGGTAATTTTATGACCCGTTAAACGTTCGTTAAACGTTCGTGCAATCTGGAGATGAAGTTCTTGGTAATCAATTTTCAAGTGTTTCTTGTAGTGTCAAGTATATCTCGGCAAATGCATTGGTTCAAAATAGCGGCTGTCAAGATAGCGACGTCATAATAGCGACGTTAAATAGCGACTGTATCAAAACAGCGACCTTCAAAATGGTGATTTCAAAATAGCGACTGTATCAAAACAGCGATAGTCTAAACAGTGACCCTCATAACAGAGACTGCATCAAAACAATGATTGTAGTAAAAATAGCGACTTTTGTTTGCATGTGATAATGTTTGAAAAACTTACTGTACCTAGCCTACAATGGAGTTTATAAAATCAAGAAAAGGGTGACATGATAAGCCAAGTAGATTTTTTGTAGAGAAGGAACTAAACAAAATTAAATATATTCAACTAGAGGTGTGTTTAAAGAAATTTTGGTATTTTAAGAGTGTATACACGTTTTCGGTATGCATTTTTTAAAGAAAATTCTTTAAATAATTCAAAATATAAATGCTATTACTTCAGTCAAATATATTTTGCAGAAAGCTCGATAGAGATTAGCTAACATAGATGCAATCGGTTAATTGAAGGGGATTGCGGTGGTAGGGGCTGAGGTGGTGTGTGGCTGCTCTTTTAAGCCAGAGACAGTTCGACTAAAGGACATTCTGATCCTTGAATGTTTTAACCCTTGTTTTTATTTACCCTCATAATTTTTTCCCCTTTTAATTTTTTAAAAAAATTTATATATATTTTAGTATTAATATCTATTAAAAATTATATATGGCATGAAATGGTTATTTTCAATGTTAAATTTACCACTAAAATGAATATACACTGAAAAAAAAAATTGATAACGGTTGGACAAGAATAGCTTTGCTTGTCCACTTCCGGTAAGAAATCATGTTTATAAAATAGAAGAGTTACAAGTATACCCTGCGACTTTCATTAAACATCCGATTGTATATTTGCATTCCATTATCTAACACTCTAAAATATATAACTAAACCTAGCCCAAACCCTAAAAACTATCACTAAACCTAATTAAAACCCTAAAAACGATCACTAAACCTATCCAAAACCGTAAAACTATCACTAAACCTAACCCGAACCCTAAAAATTCTCACTAAGCCTATACCAAGCCCTAAAATCTAACCCTAAATTTTAAAAAAATAATCTTAAAAAAAGAATCTTACTCATTATCAATTTATGTAGTATATAAGTAATAAAAGAAAAAAGAACTCCAATGTGGATCTATTCCCATACCTCCAATTTAACAATCTATCTAATATCCATACGACCATACTGACACAACCATAATTTAAAAAAAAAAAAATTTTATTATAAAAAAAATTTACTAAGAATAGCAATAAATGGAAATAGACGAGGGAGTATACAGCTGTATACTCGGTCGTTTGGACGAGTGTGATATCACTACCGTATATGAGACTACATGAACCGCGTGCAAAAGAGAAAATAGCATTATATTCTTAAAATTCGGTTAAATATAAATTTACACATCAAAGCGACAGAGTAATATATATTTGTATTGCTTACAATTTATATTGCATGTATCTAAATGTTGTGTGGAGAGATTTTAAATTTATAAAAATATTTTTTTTTATTATATAAATTATTTCAAACTTTCTAAATCATAATTCATTACAAGAATTTTTATTTAAAGTTTGACATTATCCATTTGTTCGTTGTTTGTATATTTATAACTTATTCTCATTCATAAGTGGCTCGCCACTTGCCACTTAACTTCGTTCTTTGTAACCAGAGGAAAAAATTCAATGAATTATTAGTTAGACTAAGTATTTTCTTAGTACGATTTGTCACTAGCTCAATCGATTTTAATTTATATATAT
>MUZC01001146.1:37292-81473 GCA_002072015.1 Radix auricularia | reverse complement strand
TATATATATATATATATATATATACCTATACATACAATAATCTCATGTATACAGAAAACGTGTGTAACAGATAAGATATAAATATATATGTTATAAATATATACATGAGTGTTTGTCTTTCAATTGTGTCCAAATACCGTAAATACTAAAGTGGGAGCTACCACTTACTGATTTGCCTTGGAGAGATTATTGTCGGTGTTGATCATTACTGGTGCATAGCGGAGGAGGGTGGCGGAGAATAAATTTAATGTGGGTGATGATAGCATAAAAGAAAATAAAATGATTTAGAAAATTATGTTTTTCTTTTTCTCGAAGCTATATTGCCTTCCAGACTACAGTAAAATTTTACTAAAACTCCTGGTGGTAAAAAAAATGTCGATTTATATTATTTTTGAACATTAAAAGAAACAATTATCAAACAACCGAAATTGACAAAACGTATTTTAAACTGTTATCACACAAGTGGCAATTGGCTTGCTCGTATTTAAAAAAATTCTTTAATGATTACTGGGACGTGGTGGTCGAGAGGTAGCGCTCTCGACTGTCATACCGATGGTCACGGGTTCGAATCCACATGATTTGTTCTCGCGGCCTGAGGAGTCCCCGAGTCACCCAGCTCCGAATGGGTACCTAACTAGACAATAGTTAGGCGGCTGGGGTAATGCGTGGAACCCCTATAGCTGTGGCCTGTGACCGCTGCATCACTTGCCAACAGATCATCTCTCATGGTCTGTGGACGCAATTATCTTCTGCATAGAAGGAGCGTCTGTATATCTTAAGATAAGATTGGCTTGCTCGTATATAACAAAAATTCGTTAATGATAACTAAATTTGGAAAACATCATACTATTAGTGGCGAACGAATACATTGGCTTTAAATAAAGTAATACGTGATCAAGAAGCTAAAGAATAAAGTAGCTATTTGACATTAACAAAAAATTTTTTTTTTTACAATTTACGCAATTTATTTCTTTTCTAAATGAGAAATTATAATCTCCACGTCCCCAAGTTATAGGCATCGATTTTATTTTTGTTTTAAAAACTAAGTGATTCGCAACTTGAATTCGATCTCTTTAATAAGAGATAACATTTAAAAGAGTTACTTGGATTTTCCTATCCCCAGTATCGATTGAATTCAATTAAAAAGTAGATCTTGTATTACTAGGATTCTCCTACATGTGAGTTTATCTTGAAACTATATGCGCTGTGAGTTAATCATTAAACTTTAAGCGCTGTGAGTTGATCTTTAAACTATATGCTCTGTGAGTTTGATGTAGAAACTATATGCTTTGTGAGTTGATCTTTAAACTATATGCGATGTGAGTTGATCTTTCAACTATATGCGCTGTTAGTTGATCTTTAAAGAATAATGAATTAGTGCTGTGAGTTGATCTGGTTATGACACTAATTGAACAATTTAAAAATTTAATTCCATCATAAAATGCTCTTAGTATTTAAACATAGATTAAAATAATTTGCTCAATAACATCATTACAAGACAATTGTTTTTGATGAATGTGAAAAGTTGGTGTGATAGTGGTTATCTCTTTCTGTTATCTATTTTCAGTTTCTGCCATAAAAAAAAAGGATACATTTCTGTTTTCCTGTTTGTTTGTACAAATTGTCAGTTGTTACTGTCTGTATGTGTGTAAGAGATGTCTGTTGTTATTGTCTGTACGTGTGTAAGAGATGACTGTTGTTATTGTCTGTACGTGTGTAAGAGATGTCTGTTCTTATTGTCTGTACGTGTGTAAGAGATGTCTGTTGTTATTGTCTGTACGTGTGTAAGATATGTCTGTTGTTATTGTATGTACGTGTGTAAGAGATGTCTGTTGTTATTGTCTACGTGTGTAAGAGGTGTCTGTTGTAAATGTCTGTACGTGTGTAAGAGATGTCTGTTCTTATTGTCTGTACGTGTGTAAGAGATGTTTGTTGTTATTGTCTGTACGTGTGTAAGATATGTCTGTTGTTATTGTATGTACGTGTGTAAGAGATGTCTGTTGTTATTGTCTGTACGTGTGCAAGAGATGTCTGTTGTTATTGTCTGTACGTGTGTAAGAGATGTCTGTTGTTATTGTCTATACGTGTGTAAGAGATGTCTGTTGTTATTGTCTGTACGTGTGTAAGAGATGTCTGTTGTTATTGTCTGTACGTGTGTAAGAGATGTCTGTTGTTAATGTATGTCTTCTGCTTGGGCAGGGGGCGGTATATCTATCTATTGACACGTGATGTACTTGTTTGGACATGTAGACGTTTAGGAGTGACCTCTACCCTTGGATACCTCGAGTGTGGATTTATCTGGCTTGTGAGAAGTTTTGGAGTCAGTACTTTTCACAACAAGTAGAAATTATGGAGTGTGTAGTTCTTACAACAAGTAGAATTTATGGTTAACAAACACGTGGACAAACACTTTGAGAAACACGTGGACAAACACGTCTACAAACACGGGGACAAAAGTTGACAAAAACTTGGACAAACACATCTACAAATACGTGGTCAAACACGTGGAAAAAAACGAGGACAAACACGTCGACAAACATGTGTACAAACAGTTGGACAAATACTTGGACAAACACTTTTACAAAGCTGTGGACAAAACCGTAGACAAACATGTGGACAAACACGTGGACATACACGTGGACAAACACGTCTACAAACACGGGGTCAGACACGTGAACAAACATTCCTATAAACGCGTGGATAAATACGTTGACAAACACGTCTACAAACACGTGGACAAACACGTCTACAAACATGTGGACATACACGTAGACAAACATGTCTACAAATACGTGGACAAACACGTGGACAAACACGTCTACAAACACGTGGATAAAAACGTGGACAAACACTTAGACAAACACGTCTACAAACACAGGGACAGACACGTGAACAAACATTTCTACAAACACGTAGACAAACACGTGGACAAACACGTGGACAAACACTTTGACAAACACGTCTTCAAACACGTGGACAAACACGGGGACAGACACGTGAACAAACATTTCTACAAACATTTAGACAAACACGTGGACAAACACGTGGACAAACACTTTGACAAACACGTCTTCAAACACGTGGACAAACAAGGTGACAGACACGTGTACAAACACGTCTACAAACACGTGGACAACACGTGCAGAAACACGTCTACAAACACGGGGACAGACACGTGAACAAACATTTCTACAAACACGTGGACAAACACGTGGACAAACACGTGAACAAACAAGTGGACAAAAACGTGGACAAACATGTCTACAAACACGTGGACAAACACGTCGACAAACAATTGAACAAACACGTGGACAAACACGTGAACAAACACGTTGACAAAAACGTGGACAAACACGTGAACAAACACGTTGACAAAAACGTGGACAAACATGTGAACAAAAACGTCTATAAACATGTGGACGAACACTGGGATAAACACATGAACAAACAAGTCTACAAACACAGGGACAAACACGTGAATAAAACCGTGGACAAACATGTGGACAAACATGTTACAAACATGTGGACAAACACGTTGACAAAAAAGTGGACAAACTAATGGACAAACATGTGGACATACACGCGGACATATTATGTTGACAAACACCAGGACAAACAGGTGGACAAACAATCGGACAAATACTTGGACAAACAAATGGACAAACTCTCAAAGTTAGAATGCTAGAGCACTTAATGAGGCTTATTTCAAAAAATTTTTTTTTTACAAATTTCTTCCTCCACCCCGTGCCTGTGTTATCTGTTCTGTTTGTCACTGTTACGCTTATACTCAGTCTTATACTCGGTCTTATACTCGGTCTTATACTCAGTCTTATACTCAGTCTTATACTCGGTCTTATACAAAGTCTTAAACTCAGCCTAATACTCAGTCTTATACTCAGTCTTATACTCAGTCTTATACAAAGTCTTATACTCAGTCTTATACTCAGTCTTATACTCAATCTTATAGTCAGTCTTATACTCAGCCTTATACTCAGTCTTATACTCAGTCTTATACTCAGTCTTATACTCAGCCTTATAGTCAGCATTATACTCGGTCTTATACTCAGTCTTATACTCAGTCTTATACTCGGTCTTATACTCAGTCTTATACTCAGTCTTATACTCAGTCTTATACTCAGTCTTATACTCGGTCTTATACTCGCTCTTATACTCAGTCTTATACTCAGTCTTATACTCAGTCTTATACTCAGTCTTATACTTAGTCTTATACTCAGCCTTATACTCAGTCTTATACTCAGTCTTATACTCAGCTTTATACTCAGTCGTATACTCAGCCTTATAGTCAGTCTTATACTCAGTCTTATACTCAGCTTTATACTCAGTCTTATACTCAGTCTTATAGTCAGTCTTATAGTCAGTCTTATACTCAGTCGTATACTCAGTCTTATACTCAGTCTTACACTCAGTCTTATACTCAGTCTTACACTCAGTCTTATACTCAGTCTTACACTCAGTCTTACACTCAGTCTTATACTCAGTCGTATACTCAGTCTTATACTCAGTCTTACACTCAGTCTTATACTCAGTCTTACACTCAGTCTTATACTCAGTCTTACACTCAGTCTTACACTCAGTCTTATACTCGGTCTTATACTGAGTCTTATACTCAGTCTTATACTCAGTCTTACACTCAGTCTTATACTCAGTCTTATACTCAGTCTTACACTCAGTCTTATACTCAGTCTTACAGTACAGAACAGAGTACAGACTCTTACTTTTTTATTTTATTATATTTTTTATGCTATACCATTACAAAGTCTTTTACTAACTTTAATCTATCAATGATAAATAATAAATCATTAATTATTAATTAACGAACAGTATGCAGGTCCGCGCAGACTCAGATTCTTACTAAAAATAATAAATAATATAATAGTCCAAGTCACTCACTCACTCACTGGATCTGGAACGCTGAGGAGCGATGTACGACAGTCTACAGCAGTTAGTTTAGTTGAAAAATCATGTGTTGATTGGCGCTGTAAAAATATTTAATATGATGACGTCATTGTTTGGTGTGCATCGGTGCGCAAAATACAACCCCTATTATTTAATACTTTGCGTGCATTTCAGAAAGTTTAATATTTCGTATTTACCAAAAAAGGACAAGTTAGTTGGGCTTTCGAAAAAGGTTGGCGCCGTAGGCGCCCTAAAAAAGTGGGCGCCCCGCCACAATCTAGTAATAATAGAAATACTTTTACTATCAGTATCAGTGATATCATAATAAGTTTACCATGCGAATAATGTTGGGTACTTGTTCAAAATCTAATATTCATCTTCATAATTTGTAGCCACTAAAGTTACACTGTCTGTCATTGTCAATAACTAAATATTGTCGTAATTTATATTTGTTTTATTTGCGCAGGCTATTATTAATAAATATTTGACTCAATAAAAAACAATGAAATCAATTAACAGTAGTCAGTGACCCAGAACTTAAATACACTAATACTTAACATTGTTGTTGACTAAACTTTGTAGTTAGCAAGTGAAGTTAAGTATTTCAAAACCTTGTTAAAAATATTTGACATTATCACTAAGGTTATGACGTCAAACCTGTGCCAATAAGGCTCGGAAATTCTTAATGGTTATTTTATTGCATCCCTAAAATAGGGATCGAAACAATTTGGCGATCAACTTCTTTTTTATTACATTTTTAAAAAAAAACTTTTAAAAATTAAATTTTATAACATTTTCAGTTCAATACTAGAGGTCTTCAGCCAATGACCGCTACATCACTTGCCAACAGATCATCTCTCATGGTCTGTGGACGCAATAATCTTCTGCATAGAAGGAGCGTCTGTATATCTAAGATAAGATAAGATTCTTCCTGGACCTGGCTCTAACTGTTACCATGGAGAGGAGTCACTTTAAATACTAGAGGGGTACAGCATCACTCTGATACGTCTGCCCATAGCTTTGATTGGTAGATTCTTCCTGAACTTGGCTCTAACTCCACAGCTGTTGCCATGGAGACGAGTCACTTTAAATACTAGAGGAGTACAGCATCACTCTGATACGTCTGCCCATAGCTTTGTTTGGTAGATTCTTCCTAAACTTGACTCTAACTCCACCACTGTTACCATGGAGACGAGTCACTTTAAATACTAGAGGTGTACAGCATCATTCTGATACGTCTGCCCATAGCTTTGTTAGGTAGATTCTTCCTAAACTTGACTCTTACTCCACCACTGTTACCATGGAGACGAGTGACTTTAAATACTAGAGGGGTACAGCATCACCCTGATACGTCTGCCCATAGCTTTGATTGGTAGATTCTTCCTAAACTTCGCTCTAACTGTTACCATGGAGACGAGTCACTTTAAATACTAGAGGTGTACAGCTTCAATCTGATACGTCTGCCCATAGCTTTGATTGGTAGATTCTTCCTAAACTTCGCTCTAACTATTACCATGGAGACGAGTCACTTTAAATACTAGAGGGGTACACCATCACTCTGATACGTCTGCCCATAGCTTTGCTTGGTAGATTCTTCCTGGACTTGGCTCTAACTCTACCACTGTTACCATGGAGACGAGTCACTTTAAATACCAGAGGGGAACAGCATCACTCTGATACGTCTGCCCATAGATTTGCTTGGTAGATTCTTCCTAAACTTGGCTCTAACTCTACCACTGTTACCATGGAGACGAGTCACTTTAAATACTAGAGGGGTACAGCATCACTCTGATACGTCTGCCCATAGCTTTGCTTGGTAGATTCTTCCTAAACTTGGCTCTAACTCCACCACTGTTACCATGGAGACGAGTCACTTTAAATACTAGAGGGGTACAGCATCACTCTGATAAGTCTGCCAATAGCTTTGTTTGGTAGATTCTTCCTTAACTTTGCTCTAACTGTTACCATGGAGGCGAGTCACTTTAAATACTAGAGGGGTACAGCATCACTCTGATAAGTCTGCTAATAGCTTTGTTTGGTAGATTCTTCCTGAACTTGGCTCTAACTCCACCACTGTTACCATAGAGACGAGTCACTTTACCCTTTTGGTTTATCATGGCCATGACTAGCTGGGGGTCTTTTGGCTTTAAACACATAAGCACATCTCTTGCTATGGTAAAAGTCTGTCTCATTTTTTGTAGTCCCACCCTCAAACTTTAACAGAGCTGTGATCTCATGTTGATTTCTGTGACCACGCTTGTAACCACTTAGCACTGCTTTGTAGTACAGTCTCCAAGATTTCTTTGGGGGGTTTGACTGCGCCTGGGGTTTCTCGGCCATTGTTTAACTTTAATATTTTATTTGAATAATCTATTGTTACAACCTACTGATCTTTTAACACAAGTTTTCAATCCCCTGGAACCTTATCAGATTCATCTTTCAAATTCCGCAGCACAGAGCAATAGATGTAACTTAACATCATAGAGCGGATAAAAATACTGTTACCACCTCCCGATTATTTTCTAATTTGAAAAGTCGAATTTACTTAAATTAAGGAATAATAGCACATAATCCTCTATGTTTGTATTCCCGATGTTTTCTGTATTTTTTAAATGCTTTTTATTACAAAATATTAGATTTTTAAATATTGGTGAAATTCATTTACCTGTTGATTAGGTACGAAATGCAAGTGGCAAACCACTTGGATGAAGATGAATGTGGAAGCTACAAGGCAAAAAAGTCGTATACTTACGGAATAGGTGCATTTAAGTGAACGTATTAAATTTTACAGCTTTCCTACTTTTAATTGAAAATCATTTTAAATTGAAATTTTTCTATAAAATTAACTATTTTTAAAGCGAGGTACCACTTTTATTATTCAAAAAAATGTTTAAGCCATTTTTTGTTTTATTTTAGAGTTTACAAAATACTCATTACTTAAAGGTCTGATATATAAAGTGCTTAGCCGGTCTGTGAGTTATCACTATGCGGAGTAACTCTCAATTAAAGAATTGAAAAAGTAAAGTTTAAATTAATGAACATTTTTCTGTTGATATTAACAGAATGATTTTTTTTTCTTGTAGAGTCTAGTAAGATATTGGGAATTGACGTCATTATTTAATCCTTTATTAAATTGGAAAAGGAAACAATGTTAAACCATTTGTTTATTTGACGCGATAACTATTTATTTTATAAGTCTGTGTATTAACTTATTTTATGTGTTGATATCCGCGTTGTGTAAGTGTATAAGTATGTAGGTGCGCGTGCTTGAGTACAAGTCTGTGTATTAACTTATTTTATGTGTTGATATCCGCGTTGTGTAAGTGTATAAGTATGTAGGTGCGCGTGCTTGAGTACAAGTCTGTGTAATAACTTATTTTATGTGTTGATATCCGCGTTGTGTAAGTGTATAAGTATGTAGGTGGGCGTGCTTGAGTACAAGTCTGTGTAATAACTTATTTTATGTGTTGATATCCGCGTTGTGTAAGTGTATAAGTATGTAGGTAAACGTGCTTGAGTATAAGTCTGTGTATTAACATATCTTATCAAACAATTTATAAAAAATTTAAATAAAAAATCTCCGATCCATATTTTTGCATTGTTTAAAAGGAAAAGAAAGAAACATGAAGAACGTAATCGACACACACTTTTAATGTAAATGGAGTTGTACGATTTGTTTCTTAATTGACGTTTGTCTTAAGTAAACAAGTAGCTTGATATTGAAGACATATAAATAAATACCAATAATAAATTTAAGAATGACGTCATCAAAAATGACAGCTAGTTTTTTTTTTTTAAAACAAATACTTCTATAGCTATGTCGGATTAAAGGCGGCGGTAACTTTCATTGACTCTTTGGAAGTCATCGCAGCTATGTTTTTATTTTTTTTATAGTTTATATTCGTTTTATTTGTGTATTATTTGTTCGTTGAGGAAGGCTCTTTGCCGAATCGTTCACTGTTTTGTTACGTCTTGTCAGCCAAACCTTTGCCCTGTTTACGTCTTTTTCATTTACTTATGGAAGAGTAATGTATTGTGGTGAAAGCGATGTCCGGATCGATTTCCAGTGGTGGAATTGTTTATTTCCTTTTTACACTCAATTTTAATAAACTGGCGAACACTTCATACAGTTATCTCATCGTGGGCGTTCTTTTTTTGTCATGATTAATATTTAGTTACAGTCGTATATTACCTGCTAGCAATGATTTTATTTAAAGGGACGCTGACTGGTTAGGGCCCCTGTTTGATTGCAGTCAAGGGCCCCATGCAGTCTTTCTGTAATGTAATATTTCTGATATCTCTGGTTGCGGGGATCACTATTCCTGTTATATTTCTTTCCCTCATGAGTTTATCCACAAGTGGCACAAAGACAAGACTATACAAATAAGAAGATAAGGGACACCATAGTGTAAGCAAACTTTTAATTGCTATGTTTTTGGTTGTGTGTATAATATTTATTATAAGATTTTCTTGTTTCCTATAAAATTGTTGTGTGTATAATATTTATTATAAGATGTGATGTTTCCTATAAAATTGTTGTGTGTATAATATTTATTATAAGATTTGCTTGTTTCCTATAAAATTGTTGTGTGTATAATATTTATTATAAGATTTCCTTGTTTCCTATAAAATTTTTGTGTGTATAATATTTATTATAAGATTTCCTTGTTTCCTATAAAATTGTTCAGCCAATTACAGAAATACTCCCCTAATCTGTTGTGTTTTCAAATCATGTATTATAAAACATTAACTACCTTGTCAAATCTTTTACCTGGTTTAATGATAATAGGACAGTTATTTTTTTTGTAATTTGCACATTGAATAATGTCTCTGATTGAAAGATTGTGGTTGTTGATGTCCCTGCCTTTAATACTACATTGTTGATGTTCCAGCCTTTAATACAACGTTGTTGATTAACATGGATAAGAGTATTTATATGTAGTTTTAATTGATTGACTAATGATTTAATTATACTTTTCTAATCTGTGTTGAGTAATGATATGGGCCTGTAATAGTTAAGTTGTGTTTTGTCCGTGTCTTTCTTTGGTATAAGTGTGATGTAGGAAGTGTTCATTGTAGTTAGTGGCTACATGTTGTTGTAAGCTTCTTCTAATGCTGCCTGTAGTATTGTGCCTAGTGTTGTAGAAAAGAAGTTGTAAAACTCTGTACTTAGTCCATCAGGTCCAGGTGTTTTGTTTTTATTTATGGTGGTTAGTGTCACTAAAATGTCTTTTTATATAAATGGTTTGTTTATTTCTTTGGTTTGATTTTGTTGTATTTCTTTAGTTTTATTTGTGTACATTTCTGTCGTTAACCTAGTGTTAAAAATATTATTTTAAATGTTAATAAAATGTTAATAAATTGTTGATGAAATTTTGATAGTATGTTTGATTATATACTGATAAAATGTTGATGGTATGTTGATAAAATGTTGATAAAATGTCGATAAGATGTTAGTTCTCCTGGTTTTATCATACCACCCACTCCACATACGATTCCCGGACCGAATTTTATTATTTGAAGTCTATACCGTATATATTTGAAATAATATACTTTCAATGCAAACAGAAGAAAATGGTAAGGCTGTTGAATTCTTATAAAATTTAATTATTTTATTATTTCACCTGGTTCATCTTGTAATAGAAATTTTTAGTCACCTGGAACCGTATCAGATTCATCTTTCAAATTCCGCAGAATAGAACTATAGATATAGAGTGGCTAAAAATACTGTTATCACCTTTGAAAAGTCAAGTTTATTTAGGATGTCCATAGCACATGATCATCTATCTTTGTATTTCCTATGGTGTAAGTATCTTTGAACAAAACCCTTGATTTTGGCCATTTTTTGAAAAAAAAAACTAGACAAGGACCAAAACTCAAAATTAAAGGTAAATAACCTCATCGCTTGCAAAACTAGCTTCAGCAGTGTTGCGAAGTCGGGGGAAATTTCCCTAATCGTGGGAATTTTTGAGCCAAATTTGAGAAATGGGAATTAGGGAATTTTTAAGGATTTTGCCTAAAAAATGGGAATTTTTTACATTGACCAATTTTAAAAATTAAATACATTCTTTAATGGAAATAAAAATAAATTAATTTGAAACATGCTCATTTTCAAATAAGAAATACTTGTGTTTTGATGTGGTGGGAGTCTCTCTGACGTAATGTTTGTTTATTTTTAGCGTGTCTAGGTTTTTTTTTTCGGATCTAGGTTTTTTTCCTGACGTTTTGGCAAGGTTTTTCCCAACATTGTCACTGACAGTTTAAGGTTAGATTGTGTAAATGTATTACCATTAAATAATATAATTAATTAGTCTGAGCCCGAATCATCATAAAATGTTTGTTACATATATAGGACCAAATCAATAATACTATGTAAATATATAACAATCTATGTAACCATGTATGATTAATTCATTATTAATAAATTTCAAAGCATTCATTAAAGAAATATTTTCATCAATCACAGACAAATTTAAATTATAGGAGTATCCAAATAACTTTTTTAAAAAAACTTCTTAATGTTAAAATTTAAAAGTGTAATCTATATTTTGGATCTGTAGCCAAGTTGTTAAATGAAAACGTACGGATTAAATAAAAATTGAAAGTACTCTATTAAGAATTGCCTTAAAAGTGCAGAAATATTATTATTTTTTTATTTGGAAGTTCAAAGTCATTAAAATGAATGCGAATGCATTTAATTGAATTGCCACTTTTTAGGTTTTTTCCCAAGTTTTTAATGCATGTGGGAATTTTTAGCCCAATTTGGGAATTTTTTTACTCCTTCCTGGCAAAATCTGGCACTTGGACTTCGCAACACTGAGCTTCAGTATTGCTATCAATCTTTTCAGTATTAGTTACCTATTGAATAGGTACGAAATAAAGTAGCATGCTACTTTCTTGTAGATGTTATTTTTTAAAAAACATTTTAATGTTGTAGCAAAATTATTCTATTAGTTTTTTCATTCTTACAAGACAAGTCATGATATTGATGTAAAAGCTAGCCGCCCTAGTCAGGATACCACTTACGATTACTAATGATATGGGTACTTTTCACTTAACATATCAGAATTTTACAGTTTAACTAAATTTTAAATGAAGAGGACTTTAATTAATAAATTTTCATTCACAGTAAATATTTCTAAAAAGCAATTTACAATTTATAACATTGAACATTATTGTAAGACAAATTGCGTTCTACTTTAACGTTTACAAAAATACAAATTAATTACAAGGTAAAATCAACATAAATATATGCTCTTTTATGTGTCTATTATACAACGTTTTTCGGCTTATCGCTATGCGGAATAACTCTTAATTAAAGAATTGGAAACATACAGTTAAAAATAATGAACATTTTGGTGTCGAGAGTAACATATTTTTTTTCTTCACACTTAAGATATTCTGAAGTGACGTCATTATTTTAGCTTGTATAAATTTGTGAAATGGGAGCTATTTTAAAAGAATTGTTTATTTGATGTCATTATTATTTAGTTTATGTGTTTACATCCCGCATTGTGTGAGTGTATAAGATTATAGGTGCTTGAGTTTGTTCGCGTGTTTGACTATAAGTCTCTGTATTAATTTATTTTATCAAAAAATATATTTGAAACTTTAAAACTAAAAAAAATCTCCCATCCATATTCTTGCATTGCTAACAAGGAAAAGGTAGACAATAGTATAACTACAACAAACAAACGACGGGCTTGGGTCGGTAATTGTATTCATATTTTATAATAAAATTGTACAAATGTTTGCACGATCAGTTGAAAATATTTTTTAAAAAAATAATTTAATAAATCTTATCTAGTAAACTGTTCGCTGACAGTTTTAATAATTGAAACTTGATTTGAATGGCTCACTAGGAAAACATATTGTATGATATTGTTTATTTATTTAAAATTTACATATGTTAATAGCTATGATGGCTGATTGGACGAGTATAATGCTTGCTTGTAAGCGATGTTGGAATTGATTCCCAGTGGTGAAATTATTTTTTTTTTATAAATGTTTCTTTTCACACATAATTTTAACATACAGGCGAACACTTCAAACAGTCATCATGTCGCGTTAATTGTTTTTTAATAGAAATACGTAGGACGCAATGATCTTCTGTACAGAAGGAGCGTCTGTAACATATAAGGTAAGATAGACATATTTAGTTACAGTCTCATGTTTATATTAGCTGCCAGCAATCATTTTATTTAAAGGGACGCTGGCTGAATAGGACCACCGTTTGATTGAAGTCAAGGCCTCCTTGCAGTCTAAATCCGCCCCTGAATTATAGGCACCCACACACACACTATCGGTATCGCCAACATGGGCAAAAATGTATATCTGTAGACTTCTACTTAAGAGAACTTCTTATCGTTAGAAACCTTCATCTGAAAGCGTTAGTCTCATGTTGGGGAAGAGTTGGGTAAAATAAAACAAAAGACAAACTCCTGACATTTCTCTTGACATAATAAATTTTAAATCAGGTGTTTTTTTTGGTTGAACACACTGTTACAAAGTTAAAATCACATCAATTAAAATCAACCATAAATCAACTAAGTTTTATAAATGATATATATGTATTCACCTTCATTATCAAAGATTGATTTGGTCCATGGGAAATGTATACCTCTGTGTGTTAATTTATCATGGACCGGGTGAGTTACATTAGAGTTATTCTTTGTTTATATTCTGCTCTAGGACCTGTAGAGCTCCGGCATGTTTGGTTTTATTCTGTACTGGTGTACCAGATATCTTCCGTCAAGGGTTTAATCTGTACTGTAGTACCGGATATCTTCTGTCAGGGGTTTAATCTGTACTGTAGTACCGGATATCTTCTGTACTGTTGTACCGGATATCTTCTGGTCGAGCATTTAATTTGTACTGTGGTACCGGATAACTAAATATAAAGGGTTATATATATTCTGTTGTACCGGATATCTTCTGTCAAGGTTTTAATCTGTACTGTAGTAACGGATATCTTCTGTCAAGGGTTTAATCTCTACTGTAGTACCGGATATCTTCTGTACTGTTGTACCGGATATCTTCTGGTCAAGCCTTTAATCTGTTCTGTGGTACCGGATAACTAAATATAAAGGGTTATATATATTCTGTTGTACCGGATATCTTCTGTACTGTAGTACTGGATATCTTCTGTACTGTTGTACCGGATATCTTCTGGTCAAGCGTTTGATCTGTACGGTAGTACCGGATATCTTTTGTACTGTCGTACCGGATATCTTCTGGTCAAGGGTTTAATCTGCACTGTTGTACCAGATACCTTCTGTGCTGTTGTACCGGATATCTTCTGTACTTTTGTACCGGATATTTTCTGGTCTAAGGTTTAATCTGTACTGGCGTACCGGATATCTTCTGGTCTAGGGTTTAATCTGTACTGTTGTTCCGCATATCTTCTGTTAAGCGTTTAATCTGTACTGTAGTACTGGTTAACTTCTAATAAAGGGTTTAATCAGTAATCTATATATATAAAAATCAAAGTATGTCTATATGTGCGTGTGTGTGTGTGTGTGTGTATGTTTGCGTGTGTGTGTGTGTGTGTGTGTGTGTGTGTGTGTGTGTGTGTGTGTGTGTGTGTGTGTGTGTGTGTGTGTGTGTGTGTGTGTGTGTGTGTGTGTGTGTGTGTGCTTGTCATTAAGAGCTGACTAAACCATTCAGCCGATCGCCATGGACATTTTTGAGACTGTTGAGTACCCTTCTGGAATGTAACTGGCTTTATTTTCTTTATATAACACTAAAGGGGCGCCCGGGGCCCATAAAATCTTTTTTTGCTTGTATGAGCTTTTTAAAAATTAGTTTAAGCGCTAACTACTTACTATATTGATGGATCTTAACCATGAATTGCAATTATAATTTTGATAGCCAATATTAAAATACTATAGGTAAGTCATCTCCTAAGGCCCACTCTTTTGGGGCCAGACGCACATAATATCTTTTTTTATAAAACTTAAACATTGTATTTCCAATTTTAATTATTAAAGATCTTGACTAAAGAGGATAAATGTAACCATTAAAATCCATATTAAAATAAAAAGGTGTTTTCAACTTTATATCTTGCCGTGAAAGTGCAATTCAATTTTTAATTAGCGATCTTGACAAATAATGACAAATATATCCATTATCATGCAAATTGAAATTTTCAGGTGTTTTCAACATAACATCTAGCACTGAATAGGCCCATCATGTCATTTTTTTCCTTTAATTAAGTTTATGCGTTAGGTTTTGTGTAAAAGAATTGAACTTAACCAAAATGTGTTAACAAAATCTTGGTAGCCTATATTAAAATGTTATAGGGAACTAAAACATTTAATGTAATTTACTTCTGGGCATGAGGCCCCTAATGGAACAACACGTGGACAAAAACGTGGACAAACACTTGGAAAAACACGTCTACAAACATGTGGAAAAAACCGTGGACAAACATGTGGACTAAGACGTCTACAAACATGTGGACAAACACGTTGACAAACATGTGGACAAACACGTTGACAAACATCTGGACAAACACGTTGACAAACATGTGGACAAACACGTTGACAAACATGTGGACAAACACGTTGACAAACATGTGGACAAACACGTTGAAAAACACGTGAACAAACACGTCTACAAACACGTAGACAAACACGTTGACAAACACGTGGAAAAACACGTTAACAAATACCAGGACAAACAGATGGACAAACAATTGGACAAATACTTGGACAAACACGTAGACAAAGTCTCATAGTTAAGATGCTAGAGCACTCAATGAGGCTTATTTCCAGAGAGATTTATAAAAATTCCCTCCCCCCACCCTGTGCCTGTGTTATCTGTTCTGTTTGTCACTGTTACGCTTATACTCAGTCTTAAACTCGGTCTTATACTCAGTCTTATACTCAGTCTTATACTCAGTCTTATACTCAGTCTTATTCTCGGTCTTATATTCGGTCTTATACTCGACCTTATACTCGGTCTTATACTCAGTCTTATACTCGATCTTATACTCGGTCTTATACTCAGTCTTATACTCAGTCTTATACTCAGTCTTATACTCAGTCTTATACTCGGTCTTATACTCAGTCTTATACTCAGTCTTATACTCAGTCTTATACTCAGTCTTATACTCGGTCTTATACTAAGTCTTATACTCAGTCTTATACTCAGTCTTATACTCAGTCTTATACTCAGTCTTATACTCAGTCTTATACTCAGTCTTATACTCAGTCTTACAGTACAGAACAGAGTACAGACTCTCACTTTTTTATTTTATTATATTTTTTATGCTATACCATTACAAAGTCTTTTACTAACTTTAATCTATCAATGATAACTAATAAATCATTAATTATTAATTAACGATCGGTATGCAGGTCCGCTCAGACTCAGATTCTTACTAAAACTAATAATAATAGAAATACTCTTACTATCAGTATCAGTGACAGCAATATAAGTTTACCATGCGAATAATGTTGGGTACTTGTTGTTTAAAATGTAATATTCATCTTCATAATTTGTAGCAACTAAAGTGACATTGTCTGTCATTGTCAGTAACTAAATATTGTCGTAATTTATATTTGTTTCATTTGCGCTGGCTATTATAAATAATATATAATGCGCTAAGGCGCATTTCCGTCCGTGAGTCAGTGTGTGTGAAGCCCCTATACCACGCAACTCTTGCAAACTTTTTTAAAATTGAAAATATAGACGTAAAATCATAATGATTTTGGGTTTGAGATTAACAGAGGGTGTGGTTTTGCGCGCCGTAAAAAAAACAATTAATCTAAGTGGCGTCATGAAGCTTTTATTTTTATTATATTAATTTATTTGATGTTACTTTTTTATCTTGATTATAATCAGAGTGTGTGAATATGCATGTGTGCGAGTGTGTTTATGTGTATGTGTGTATGTGCGTCTGTGTGTGCGTGTGACTGTGTGTTTGTATTAGTTGTGAAATAACGATTTATTTCATAGATTGCTAAAAGTGAAATTAAATATTGAAAAGACGTTACCACGTAATCTTTTATGTATTGTTAAAATTATGCACTGGATTATGAAAAATTCCGTTAATTTTATGAACACAAGTTTCTGCCGATGCGATCTCCATGAGTGCTTGAATAACAGATAACGGGAAGTCATTGAATGTGACTTAAAAAACTGTTAATGAGAAGAGATGGTTTTTACTTTATGTTTGATTTGAGAAGAATTGAGCCCTTGCGCATTAGTCGGATGATTACTCGCATGAATTGCCACAACGGAAAATAAACTGTGAAAAGAACTTATAGTCGCTGTTGAAATTGCATTATTTATAGTTATAATAAGCAATTGGGTAAGATTGGTGCATATTTATTTGTAAAGGAAATGGAACCTTTCTAAACATTTTAATTGTATTTTACAATAATAAAATCATACGAAAATGGTTCGAACAAATTTCCTTTAGTCACTGTTAAATAGCTATAGAAATAAATGTGCAGAAATTATTTAATTGTAGACGAAATATCAATTTTACATTTTAATATAAGCTTTTATACATCTATGTATATAATCGGATTGAGGCAAATTTTATACTGGTTTATTACAAGTCAAAATTACAGAGAATAAAAATTTCTTAAAGAAAAATTAACGCGGAAACGCTTTTGAAGTATTCAACGAGTGATTTATCATAAAAAAACAATTGCAAATATTTGTTAAGAAAGAAGAGGTATTTCTCTTAGGTGCTTAATTAATACAAGTGAGTTTTTTGGATCGATATCATTATAAACTGTCATTAAAAAATTCGTATTGAAAGTAAAGGCTCAGGGATTTTAAAATTTAAAAATGGTACGTGTAAAAGCATTTAGATCTATACACTGTTGTAAGTTAAATAGCGGAATTGTAATTTTTATAAAGAGGGGCAACTTTGTGAGCTATTTGAAGGTTGCTTTTCATTTCTTGGGTCATGAGTTTATAATATTTCCGAGCCCTGAGTGGCACTATTTCTTAGCCACTGATAATGTCCTTTTTGCAAAGATTAAGAAAACCAGCAGTGTAAAATTTTAAACCCAAACCTTTCGATTCAACGTGTTTTTTTAAACAAATAGACAATATTAAAAAATCTCCCCAACCCTACGCATCCCAATCACATAAGTATTAAACAGCTCAATAAAAATAAATCTAATTTGTCTTAAATAAAGGTCATGCATAAACTATAAAGGAATGAATGTTGTGGATTAATTGGTAGATGAATGGAAAAGCTTACATAAAAAAGACTTATTGCTAGAATAATGCAATATTATGGTATGTGTTATGGTTAAAACTGTAGAGTTTTCTATTGGTGCAAGTTTGTGTGTATGTGGGGGAGGGGCTATGTGTGTGTGATTTGGTTATTTCTATGTCTGCTAATGTTGCGCCTCTAACATGACAACCAGTTTTTTAAAATTATATATACAAACAAAAATAATAATAATTTTCTACGGTGTAGATAGAAAGGTGTTGAAACGTTAGGGGTCGAAACGTCCCTTGGCGGATTTGTCCGGGATCGAATCAACCCGGGGTCGAACCTTCCGTGGTCGAACCGACCGGAGTCAAAACGACCGGGGACAAAACGTCCTGTGTCAAACCGTCCGGGGTCGAATCGTCCGGGGTCGAAGTGTCCAACCACCAAATAGAAAATACTATTTGCATAACTAAAGTAAAGTATCTGGCGCAAAAAAAAATCCTATTCATTTGACTAAGGGCATGCTTAGCCTGAAAATAGAAATGATGTTTTGGAGAGCTTTTCCAATGAAAAAAGTAATCTTAACACATGTATTTTACTCTAAGACCTAACGAATGATGAAGAATCCATTAAAAAAATTGGGTACATTTCTCGAACAATGCGGTTGCATGACATACGCTTCGGGTAAAAACTGTTCTTTAAGGTGTAAATATATCAAGTGTAAAGAAATATCACGGGTATTACGACTTATACATAGGATCTAGCATAAGGAAGTGCGTGTTATGTCGAAAAACACATTGACAACAATTCATTTTGTGCCAAGCTGTTTTGAGTTTATTAGATGAATAGTTTACAACGGGAAAAAAGATTGATATAAAGTGAATTGAACGATTAGAAAAAATGTGCGGGAATATATAATGATTTACATAAAATTTATAAGAAGATCAATTTCTCACCGTTTTCTTAAAAAGCAGCATTGTTCTTATGTTTTTATTCACGTTAAAGGAACATGTGCCTTGAAAACAAATACAAAAAAGAGCTGCCAGATTCATTACTGGAGAATATTCAAAACTGACAAGAGTAACACCATTAGTTAAATCATTAAACCTTGAAACACTAGAGGATAGAAGAACCAAGAGTAAATTAGTAATTATACATAAGGCAATTAATTCTAATTTAGAAATACAACACAAAGAAAACCTAATACAACCCTCAAATAGACATAAAGACAAAAACACCTTTCTTATTCCATATGCAAGAATAAACACATACAAGTTTTCTTTCTTTCCGTCCGGTATTCGGGCGTGGAATGGGTTGCCTGAAGAAACCAGGAAAGCCACCACTTTATCATCTTTTAAAACTCTAGTAAGAATACAGGACTAAACACAAACCATAGAAATACGTAGGACGCAATAATCTTCTGTACAGAAGGAGCGTCTGTAACATATAAGATAAGATAAGATAAAACAAGTAAACCATATTTTCTACTCTCCCCAAGCCACAATATTCACACATATTATCTGGCTAAAAAATCCTATTCGTCTTAAACTAATTTCATGCTTAGACTATAAATGAAATGGGTGTTTAGCGAGCTATTTCTAAGAACCAAAGAAATCCTGTGGAAAGATATTGTTTTCATGTTTTGATTCACGTGAAAAGAAAGTGAACTTTGCCCGTTATCTTTTTTGTAATTGTTAACGACATTTGTTATTCTGGTAGAGAATATACCATGCGTTATTAAAGGGGTTCGAGCATGGTGAAAGAAAGCCATCAATCGATCTGAATGGAAGGATGTGGTTGAGCAAGCCTGGGCCCTACATGGGCTGTAGATCCACGAATGATAATGATGTTGCTATATTAAAGCAGAAATACCAAAATAGATGGGAAATATTTAAACTAATAATATGTTTATTTTTCTCGACACACTTATATTTGTTTTTATTAAGAAGGGTTTGATTTATCACAACCCTAATTTCCAGATCCGTTTATATTAATTTTTAAGGAGAATTTGAGACCCAAAACTAAATAAAGTTACTCTTATTGCGCCTACCCCGTAGCATAGCACGGGTATTTTGCTCGTAAATAATATAATAGTCCAAGTCACTCACTGGATCTGTAACGCTGAGGAGCGATGTACGACAGTCTACAGCAGTTAGTTTAGTTGAAAAATCATGTGTTGATGAGCGCTGTAAAAATATTTAATATGATGACGTCATTGTTTGGTGCGCAAAAAACAACCCCTATTATTAAATACTTTGCGTGCATTTCAGAAAGTTTAATATTTCGTATTTATCAAAAAAGGACAAGTTAGTTGGGCTTTTGAAAAAGGTTGGCGTCGTAGGCGCCCTAAAAAAAGGGGGCGCCTTAGGCGCCACGGCGCCCCAGCACAATCTAGTTAATAAATATTTGACTCAATTAAAAACAATGAAATCAATTAACAGTAGTCAGTGACCCAGAACTTAAATATACTAATACTTAACATTGTTGTTGACTAAACTTTGTAGTTAGCAAGTGAAGTTAAGTATTTCAAAACCGTGGTAAAAATATTTGACATTACCACCACGGTTATGACGTCAAACCTGTGCCAATAAGGCTCGGAAATTTTAAATGGTCATTTTATTGTATCCCTAAAATAGGGATCGAAACAAAGTGGCGATCAACTTATTTTTTATTTCATTTAAAAAAAAAAAATCCTTTTAAACATAAAATTTTATGACATTTTCATTTCAATTCTAGAGGTGTACAGCTTCACTCTGATACGCCAGCCCATAGCTTTGCTTGGTAGATTCTTCCTGAACTTGGCTCTAACTCCATCACTGTTACCATGGAGACGAGTCACTTTAAATACTAGAGGTGTACAGCATCACTCTGATACGTCTGCCCATAGCTTTGCTTGGTAGATTCTTCCTGAACTTGGCTCTAACTCTACCACTGTTACCATGGAGACGAGTCACTTTACCCCACAACACTCTTAAACGGCTTGGTTTATCATGGCCAGGACTAGCTGTAGTTGTTTTGGCTTTAAACACATAAGCAAATCTCTTGCCATGGTAAAAGTCTGTCTCATTCTTTATAGTCCCACCCTCAATCTTTAACAGAGCTGTGGTCTCATGTTGATTTCTGTGACAACGCTTGTAACCACTTAACACTGCTTTGCAGTACAGTCTCCAAGATTTCTTTGCGGGGTTTGGCTGCGCCTGGGGCTTCTCGGCCATTGTGAAACTTTAATGTTTTATTTTAATTAATCAAATGTTACAACCAACTGATCTTTTAACACAAGTTTTCAGTCTTCTGGAACCGTATTTCACCTTTCAAATTCCGCAGCATAGAGCCATAGATTTAACTCAACATAATAGAGCGGCTAAAAATACTGTTACCACAGAACGATTGTTTTATATTTTGAAAAGTCTAACTTATTTAAGAGGATAATTGCACGTATTCCTATATATTTGTATATCCCATCGGTGAAGTATTTCTTTTTCTACAAAACCCTAGGCTTTTATATATTATTTAAATTTGTTTACCTATTGATTAGTTATGAAATACAAGTGGTAACCCACCTGGATGACATTGAATACGCCATTGATACTGAAGAAATATAATACAATAACGGAATAGGTCCATTAGAATGAACTTATTTTATTTTACAGCTTTCCTACTTTTAATTGAAAATCATTATAAATAGCAATTTTTCCTGTAAATTAAATATTTTTAAAGCAAGGTACAACTTATATTAGTCAGCAAATTTTTGTAAGACATTTTCTTGTTTTGTTTTAGAGTTTACAAAATACAAATTAATTAAAGGTATGTTATATAAAGTGCTTTGCCGGTCTGTCAGCACTATGCGGAGTAACTCTCAATTAAAGAATGGAAAAAGTGGAGTTAAAACTATTGAACATTTTGGTGTCGAGATTAACAGAATGTTTTTTTTCTTGCATTAACATATTGGGAAATGACATCATTATTTAATATTTTATCAATATGTGAAAAGGGAACAATGTTAAACGATTTTTTTATTTGACGCAATTATTATTTATTTTATGTGTTGATATCCCCATTGTGTAAGTGTATAATAAAGTATGTAGGTGCGCGTGCTTGAGTATAAGTGTGTGTATTAACTTATTTTATAAAACAATATATAAAAAAAATATAAATAAAAATACTCCGATCCACATTGTTGCATTGTTTAAAAGGAAGAGAAAGAAACATGAAAAACGTAATCGACACACACTTTTAATGTAAATGGAGTTGTACGATTTGTTTCTTAATTGACGTTTATCTTCATTAAACAAGTAACTTGATATTGAAGACAAAAAAATAAATACACATAATAAATTTAAGAATGACGCCATAAAAAATGACAGCTAGTTTTTGTAAAACAAATACTTATATAGCTATGGCAGATTAAAGGGGGCGGTGATTTTCATTTTTTTACTCTTTGGAAGTAACCGCAGGTTTTTTTTAAAAATTGTTTATATTTGTTTTATTTGTGTATTATTTGTTCGTTGAGGAAGGCTCTTTGTCCAACGTGCACTGTTTTGTTACAGCTTGTCAGGCAAACCTTTATCCTATTTACGTCTTTCCCATTTACTTATTGAAGAGTAATGTCTTGTGGTGAAAGCGATGTCCGGATCGAATTCCAGTGGTGGAATTGTTTATTTCCTTTTAACATTTAATTTTAATAAACTGGTGAACACTTTATACAGTTATCTCACGTGGCCGTTTTTTTTTCATAAATAATATTTAGTTACAGTCGTATATTACCAGCTAGCAATGCTGACTTGTTAGGGCCCCCCTTTGGTTGCAGTCAGGGGTCCCCCATGCAGTCCTTATCCGCTCCTGTCTTATAGGCACACACACACAAATATCGTCATCGGAAACATGGTCAAAAATGTATATCAGTAGATGTCTGTTGAGAGACCTTTGTATTGGCAACATGGTTAAAAATGTATATCAGTAGACGTCTTTTGAGAGACCTTTGTATCGGCAACATGGGCAAAAATGTATATCGGTAGACGTCTTTTGAGAGACCTTTGTATTGGCAACATGGGCAAAAATGTATATCGGTAGACGTCTTTTGAGAGACCTTTGTATTGGCAACATGGACAAAAATGTATATCGGTAGACGTCTTTTGAGAGACCTTTGTATTGGCAACATGGACAAAAATGTATATCGGTAGATGTCTATTGAGAGACCTTTGTATTGGCCGAAACCTTCCTCTGAAAGTCTCATTCAGGTTTGAGGTGGGGGTATAATAAGACAAACTGCTCTATTTTTTTAAAATTAATATCTCTAGCAAGGGATAACATTTCAATGAATTGCTAAGATTCTCGTTCTCTCAGCAAAGACTGGTGTCTATTTAATACATTCTCAGTCTCCAGTTTCATTATGTTTCNCTCTCTAACAAAACAGTTTTGTATATATAATATATTCTCTCTCTCTACTTTATATCTTTCTATATATATATATATATATATATATATATATATATATATATATATATCTCAATGTGTAAATTATATATAAATGAAAATAACTAACAATGGTTTGGAATAAAGGTCATATCGTCTTTTATCAATACCATCATATTTTTATTGTGTTTAAAAAGGTTGACAAAACCATGTTCATAAATTTTCCATCTTATCCCTTTCGGACTTAGAAAATGTGAGTTTGTCTATTTTAAAGACAATATACACGTTATATGTTTGTCTATTTTAATGACAATATACATGTTATATGTTTGTCTACTTTAATGACAATATACATGTTATATGTTTGTCTATTTTAATGACAATATACATGTTATATGTTTGTCTATTTTAATGACAATATACACGTTATTTCAATCAACGCTCGGACAGGCCAAAGAAACTCAAAGTCGCACTGCCCGGCAGCATTCAAGTGGAAGATCAATTGTCTACACACAATCGTCTAATGTTAATAAATACTCTTTGAATCTGATTGACCTCTGAACTTATTTGTACGTTACACAGATGCATACCTTGCGTAAGTAAAATCTCAAATTTAACTTACACTTCGCCCTATCCGTTGTTTCCTTAGTACTAATAAACTCTATACGACTCTTAACTTCCTTTTCTGATAATTTGATATCTGAAAATAACGGAGAAGATCTTAGTGCTAAAAGTACTTATTTCACGTGATTTTTAATTGAAGGTAGCAAGTCGTCATTTAATCTTTTGGCTTAGACAAATCTAACATTACCTGTCGTTATTTAACCTCTGGTTTAGGCAAATCTAACGTTACCTGTCGTCATTTAACCTCTGGTTTAGACAAATCTAACGTTACCTGACGTCATTTAACCTCTGGTTTAGACAAATCTAATGTTACCTGACGTCATTTAACCTCTGGTTTAGACAAATCTAACGTTACCTGACGTCATTTAACCTCTGGTTTAGACAAATCTAACGTTACCTGTCGTCATTTAACCTCTGGTTTAGACAAATCTAACGTTACCTGTCTTCAGTTAACCTCTGGTTTTTAACAAATATAAAGTTACCTGACAAATACAACGTAAAATGTTGAAAATAATGCTTAGATATTTTAAATCCATCTTTTTCAAATCCTAAAAATTAAAAAGCTGTCACAGAAGACAAATAAATAATGAAACTTGATTATCACAAAATACGTAAATTGTTAATAAAGTAATTTCAACACCAAACTCTACAGCGTATTTTATTTTTATATATTATAATCAACCTGTTAATTGTGTTTTCCTTGTGATCTAACGAAAGTATTTTAGTGTCAAAAAGAACAATTTATAAATCAACAATAGTTCTATTGACATATCTGACGCACAAATAAATTGTATTGTCCATGATTGCCGCACTAAAAAGCACCGCTAACAACATACAAAAAATGCGAATGTAAGAAAAATCTTTAGCGGCAAGCTTAACCGGTAGTGCTTCATATTATTCTCTTTAACTTTGGTAAAATTACAATCTTCAGGTCCATGCGACATTGTTTTACTTTTTTGTATTGTCTTCACATTGTATTTTATGTGTGTAAAAGTATTGTAAAAAAAAAGTTAATTTGTAGAAAAAACATATTTTCATAATTATAGTTATTTTAAAATTGTAAAAACTAAAAATTCAATACTTTTATAGTCATTTATTAGTACATGTGTAAGATCCGACGTTATAAAAGTGAGAAATTACACGGTAATTGTATTAATTTCTTGTGGCACGCCACTTGACTTCGATCCCTGTAACAAGGATACAATTTCAAGGAACATTTAGGATTCTTTAAACAGTATAGACTGAGTTTGATCTAAATGATTACTCACTATTGTTGGTGTTGCCAGCGCTAAGTTTTAAAACCTAGTTCTAGGTTGCTTTTATGTTATATTTAAAATATAGCTATTGCCTAGGTTTTTCATTTTAAAATTGTTAAATGTGTGCTATTAATATCGTTAGTAAATTCGATAATTTAAAATAATAAAATTAAGCAAAAGGTGGCAACAGTTGTTTTTGAGCCGCTAAGTCATGTTAAATACTAATATATCTATAGCTCTGTCATGTTAAATACTAATATATCTATAGCTCTGTGATGTTAAATACTAATATATCTAAAGCTCTGTCATGTTAAATACTAATATATCTATAGCTCTGTCATGTTAAATACTAATATATCTATAGCTCCTTAATGTTACATACTAATATATCTATATCTCTGTCATGTTAAATACTAATATATCTATATCTCTGTCATGTTACATACTAATATATCTATAGTTCTGTCATGTTACATACTAATATATCTATAGCTCTGTCATGTAACAGACTAATATATCTATAGCTCTGTCATGTTAAATACTAATATATCTATAGCTCTGTCATGTTACATACTAAAATATCTATATATATGTCATGTTACATACGAATATATCTATAACTTTGTCATGTTACATAATAATATATCTATAGCTCTGTCATGTTACACACTAGTATATCTATAGCTCTATCCACTGAATTCGAACGGTGGTACTACTGTGGTGCAATCTGTCTAAAGAAATCTGGTACATGATTAAACAGCTTGAATATTCAATTTTATTACACTGAATGAAATAACTTACCAGGAGCACCATTTTGTTCTGCCTGGATTGAGAAAATATTCTCTCAAGTATACATGGACATGGTATAGACTAAAGATAATCAAATACATTTCTCATATAGACATGATTATGAAATTTTCTCTCAAGTATATATATGGACATTGTATAGACTAAAGATAATCAAATACAACGCTCAGACAAACATAGTTATAAAAATATTCTCTCAAGTATATATAAGGACATTGTATAGACTAAAGATAATCTAATACAACGCTCAGACAAACATAGTTATAAAAATATTCTCTCAAGTATATATAAGGACATTGTATCGACTAAAGATAATCAAATACAACGCTCAGACAAACATAGTTATAAAAATATTCTCTCAAGTATATATAAGGACATTGTATAGACTAAAGATAATCTAATACAACGCTTAGATAGACATAGGTTTTTGAAAAAAAATTCCCTTTCTTTCCGTCCGGAATTCGGACGTTGAAAGAGTTGCCTGATGACACGAGTATAACAAACACTCTATTAACACTTAACGAGTATAACAAACACTCTATTAACACTTAACTAGGATAACAAACACTCTATTAACACTTAACGAGGATAACAAACACACTATTAACACTTAACGAGGATAACAAACACTCTATTAACACTTAACGAGGATAACAAACACTCTATTAACACTTAAGATCAGTTAAAATGTATTACGAGGCATCAACAATAGACAGAGTTATGACTCAATAAACTTCTGATTAAAATGGGAACTTCTTTGATAGATCACATAAGAATATTTCCCAGAATGCTGATAAGAATGGCATTTATAAGGAAGATGACCTTAGTGATGAATACAGGCAGATGTAAGAAATATTTACAAATACTATACATTAGGGTCCGTTCTAGGGGAGAGCGAGAAGGTCAAACTTTTGTGATGAATACAGGCAGATATAAGAAATATTTACAAATACTATACCTTAGGGTCCGTTCTAGGGGAGAGCGAGGGGGGCAAACTTTTGTGATGAATACAGGCAGATGTAAGAAATATTTACAAATACTATACCTTAGGGTCCGTTCTAGGGGAGAGCGAGGGGGTAAAACTTTTGTGATGAATACAGGCAGATGTAAGAAATATTTACAAATACTATACCTTAGGGTCCGTTCTAGGGGAGAGCGAGGGGGTAAAACTATCACACTGTCTTTCACCCCCCTATCATAAACTACCACAAAGACTTACACCCCCTCCCCCTGTCATAAACTACCATCTAGCCCCCCTATAAGACATGTCATAATTTAAAATATACACCTAGCCCCCCTATAAGACATGTCATAATATAAAATATACATCTAGCCCTCCCCCTATAAGACATGTCATAATATAAAATATAAATCTAGCCCCCTTATAAGACATGTCATAATATAAAATATACATCTACCCCCCCTATAAGACATGTCATAATAACAAATATACATCTAGCTCCCCTATAAGTCATATCATAAAATAAAATTAACATCTAGCCCCCCTATAAGACATGTCATAATATAAAATATACATGTAGCACCCCAATAAGAGATGTCATAATATAAAATATACATCTTGCCCCCCCTATAAGACATGTCATAATATAAAATATACATCTAGCCCCCCCCTATATCACATATCATAATATAAAATATACATATAGCCCCTTATAACAAATATCATAATATAAAATAAATACCATTTGTGTATTAGGTGAGAACTATTTCACTTACGCAATACTGTTTCAGATAGGTGTGTAGTGTTTCACTTACGGAATACTGTTTCAGATAGGTGTGTAGTGTTTCACTTACGGAATACTGTGTCAGATAGGTGTTTAGTGTTTCGGATCTTTGCGAACTTTTTCATTTAGGTGAACAATTTTAAAACTATATTATTTTAAAACAAATTATTAAGTCCACATCTTGACATTTTTATATCGTGTTCTTTTACGTGCAATTTAAAGGAATTTTCAGCGTAGACACCGCACTAAAAAGCACCGCTATCGACCTATTTAATATGAGATAGTAAACAAGAAGTCTTAATAGGAAATATTAATAAGAAGATCATATTATCTTATCTTATCTTATATGTTACAGACGCTCCTTCTGTACAGAAGATTATTGCGTCCTACGTATTTCTATGGTTTGTGTTTAGTCCTGTATTCTTACTAGAGTTTTAAAAGATGATAAAGTGGTGGCTTTCCTGGTTTCTTCAGGCAACCCATTCCACGCCCGAATATTATTATCTTTAAATTCAGTTAAATTAAATTGCAATTAAGAAGTCTAAGCAACAAGGTATTATTTATTCACATCGCTTGTACGATGTATTGCATGCAACCAAATTTTCTTTACAGAAAAATTAAATCGGAAGCGAATATAAATTCTTCAAATCCTAATTATTTTAAATTTAGAAAACAATAAATTTTTATTTATTTACTGTCATGTATTCCTTAGCGTAATTGATGAATATACGCCATACTTACAAGTTAAGACAAATTTTATGATCTGTAAGTGGCACGCCACTTGATTTCGATCTCTGTAATAAGAGATAACATTTTTAAAAATGCCAGTATTCCCATACGATCAGTATAAACTGAGTTCGATTTAAACAATTTATTTTCAACGGTTCTCTTCCTTAAATGTTTCATAAAATTAGTTACTTTCAAAAGGACTATTCAATATCTTAGCATTTACTTTGTTAGAGCAAAGACTAAATAACGGGTGCTAATATCATTGATACTTAATATTTTTCTAAACATTGTCAACTTGAATTTTTAAAGTTTTAACTTTATTTCTAGTCATCCGTTACCTTTCACAAATATTTCAGAAAGAGGTAATTTAAAGAAGTCAAAAACAGGTAAAGATAAATTATTATAAATAGAAAAAACGTGGGGTTTTTTTTTTTCTTTTTTTTTAAAGAAATACAAATTAATAAATTAATCTTCAAAAGTAAGTTTGGTTTTAAAAAGATAAAATAATAAATTAAATCATATATTGAACATAGCGGTGCTTGGTGGTGAGCTATCGGGAAATAACCTAATCCCATTGCTATTATTTTTTACAATAAATAATCATGCCATATTTTTCATTAGTTTCAAAATAATAGACTCTATATCTAAAAATTAACAACATAACATAATCCACACATACGTAATTTAAACTACAAAATATAAAACTGCAGATGTTAAAGATTTAAGCTTTTAACATTATTTATACAATTTATTTACGTTAATAGAAATGGTCATCAAATGATTTTTCTTTGTTTTGTTTTGTAAATATGATATTGATATATAAATGACGTCATTAGGTGTGTGGTATTTTACCTATATTTTTTTAAACAAATTTAATTATTGGCATTTATATTTATATCAAAATATGTACTTGGTACTGAACATTTTATAAAATGTCTATTACTTAAGTATTTTATAAAAAATTGTACCTCAATATTTCATTGTGAATTCACAAATAGATTTTTTTAAAAATAATTTTACAAAATTAAATTGTCCTTAAATATTATTCAAAAATGTCATTTCAATCCCCCTTGTATTACGTTAATACGTTGATCGTAGCGATGAATGTTAAAAAATGTGAAAAAATATTTTATTTTATTCCGTTATGTTATTACACCAGTCTAATATGATCGTTCAAAAGGCATGAGATATTGTTTCGTTTATTTTACTTCGTTATGTTATCACTTCACTTTGATGATCTTTAAATAAAGCAAGGTTGTTTTTTTTTAAATAAAAAAATCATTGATTTAATAACGTTTAGTTAGTTTCTTGAATGAAATAAGTGCTTTGAAAGATATCAAACAGTTTTATAATATAAGGAAAGGCTCAATTTTATCTCTTAATTCGTAATTTTACACACAGACAAGAGATAGAGTGAGATAGAGAGGGAGACGCAGAATGCTAGAGAAAGACAGTGAGAGAAGAGGGTGAGAGAGAGAGAGAGTGAGCGAAACAGAAAGAGGGCAAGACAGAGTAAGAGAGAAAAAAGAGAAAGAGAGAAACAGAGAGAGAAAGAGTGAGAGAGACAGAGAGTGAGCGAGACAGAAAGAGGGCAAGACAGAGTAAGAGAGAAAAAGAGAAAGAGAGAAACAGAGAGAGAAAGGGTGAGAGAGACAGAGAGTGAGATAGACAGAAAGAGGGCAAGACAGAGTACGAGAGAAAAAAGAGAAACAGAGAGAGAAAGAGTGAGAGAGACAGAGAGTGAGCGTGACAGAAAGAAGGCAAGACAGAGTAAGAAAGAAAGAGAAAGAGAGAAACAGAGAGAGAAAGACTAATAAAAAGAGTGTGAGAGTTTTTTTTTTATTTTGGTTCCATGACAAAACAACAAGATGTAATCAAGATTATGTGAAAAAACGACAAGGCGACAAATTGACAAAGTGACAAAACGACAAAGTGACGAAACGACAAAGTGACAAAACGACAAGGTGACAAACGAGAAAGTGACAAAACGAGAAAGTGACAAAACGACAAGGTGACAAACGACAAAGTGATGAAACAAAAAAAGAGTATGCTATGAATTTGTAATGAAATTTTTCTGACATAAGACAAAGTTATTATAATCGCCTTAAACATTTAGTTCTTGTCTTTTGTTTGAAATTCATCTTTCATTTTCATTATTTACTTATAAAATACAGATCGTATAACGCTTTTGAACCCAAAACTTTAGATACGTCTATATAATGATTTAATATTGGAAAGAACACTATAGTAGAAAACTATAAATGTCCATGGTATTAATTAAAGAAGGCAGATTTTTTGGTAGGTCCTGACATAAGAGGACTGACACCCTATCAAATCAAAGGGTTTTTATGATTATAGCAATATGAAAAATCAACGTATTTATGGTTGAATAGAAATATTCAAACTACAGCTAGCATTGATTTCATGTACTAATGTATCATTAAGATATTTTTTAAAAAATCAACGCGTATTATGAACATGACAACAAGCCATTATGGTTTATTTTAAACTCATACAAACATAGTAAATATAAATGTATGTATATTTAAAAAGAAATAATCTTCTAATCCTTCAAACAAATACCTGAAATATTTAAACAAAAATAATATTAAAATATTTATTGATAGACTATTTACCAGCAGTATCCCAGTCAATAACTAAGATGATTTATTGTTATAAAAAACTTTCGAGAATTCCAGTTGATCATAAAACTAATAACCAAAGTTTATTATTACATGTAAGTATATACCTCATTTAAGAAACCAATCAAGTGTATTAATACTTTAATGGAACTACCGCTCGAAAGACACGAACAGTGAAAAATTACAAGGAACAAAAGATCAACTAAACCCATAATCTGTGGATTTTACCGCAGTTTTTATTTTTATTCGTATTATTTTGAGTATTATTTGTTCGTTGAGGTTAATACTTTGCGGAAATATTCGTAGTTTTGTTAAGTTCTATCATGCTCTTTCATAGCCCGTTTACATATTATTAATCTACTGATCTTTAGTAAGCCTAAGTAATGTCTCACCAACATTTTATTCAATGTACAATGACATGTTTATTGGGTGGGGCGGCCGAAAGGGGTCTCTTGGCCTTGTTTTATTGGTAAACGGTTTTAAAATGAATTAATCTGTTTACTTCTTTATTAAATTCTTTATATTAACGTGGTTCTTCGGCTTGCTTATACTTTCCTGTTGCGCTGTGCCGTGCATATTATATTGACGATACTTATATAATATATATCTCCGATCTGTAAATGTAAATGCTATTAATTACTAATCTGTCTCGTGATCAAATAAGCTGAAAGTTTTTAGGCGAACTGTAAAGTTTTTGTTACTGTAGTTCATTTATATATTTGAGGCATACTTATATTTCTTTAAATAATCGGTTTTTTTTCCTTGTGGTGTCGTGCGATGCGTATTATAATGAACATTCTTTAGTAATGTCTCAAATATAAAGGATTTACTGTCTAAAACTGTGTTTTATTCGTTTAAAAAAAATATTTGTATAAATATATATATATATTTAAATGAATACCTTAACTTAATATGTATTTCATTACGCCTTAAAGGTAGAATACAATGAAATCGAAATTGCAAAAAAAGTGATTTTCTCCTGAAAGCTAATTTTATTAGTACATAGAATGTGTAATTCTTGAACAAGACAGTTCAATCAATTGGTAAAAGTAGACAATTATACAGGAATGTAGCTTAGAAATAACTAACACAAAAGATATCTGTTAGAATTATACCGAGACCTCACAACGCGTGTACTCAATTCAGGCATACAATAGAGAATAAGGTCATACAGTGGTAAAGCTATTGTTAGTCTCATCCTATTCATGATATCATGGCCAAACGTAAGTTCCAATAGTGACTTAACTAGTTTTAGTATTTCATTTAATATGAGTTTAACATACGGCTCATACAACCACGTGTAAAAACAAGGGGACTTTCAGTTTTTTTTAATGTCTGTCAATGTCATAGCTACTGGCATCACAACAAGTCCCTCTTCCTTTCATTAAAACAAGTCAAACCTCTTGGCCTCACAACAAGTCCAGCTTCTTGGCCCCCACAAAAGTCCCACCTCTTGATCCCACAACAAGTCAAATATCTTGGCACCAAAACAACTCCCACCCCTTGTCCCAACAAAAAAATCCCACATCTTGACCTCACAAAAACTCAAACTTCTTGGCCTCACAACAAATCCCACTCTTGACACCACAACAAGTCCCACCTCTTGACACCACAACAAGTCCCACCTCTTGACACCACAACAAGTCCCACCTCCTGGCCACACAACAAGTCCCACCACCTGGCCTCTCAACATGTCCAACCACCTGGCGCTACAGCAAGGTCCACCACCTGGCCCCAAAACATGTACACCATCTGGCCCCACAAAATGTCCCAAATTTGTGCCCGACAACGAGTCCCACCTCCTGGCCCCAAAGCAAGTACCACAAATGGCCCCAAAACAAGTACCACCATCTGGCCCCACAAAATGTCCCCAATTTTTCCCTACTACAAGCCCAATCTCCTTACCCCACAACAATTCCCACATTTCCTTAACCCATAACAAGTCAAACCACCTGGTCAACAACAAGTCAAACCACCTGGCCAACAACAAGTCAAACCACCTGGCCCAGCAACAAGTCCCACGACCTGGTCCCACATAAATTTCTACCTCCTGACCCCACAACAAGTCCCACCACCTATCCCCACATTAAGTCCCACCACCTTGCCCAACAACAAGTCCCGCAAACTGTTCCCACAAGTCCCAGCACCTGGCCCCACACGAGTCCTGCCTCCAGGCCCCACAAGTTTCACATTCAGACCCCATAACAAGTCCCATCTCAAGACCCCACAACAAGTCCTACCTTCTTGCCCCACAACTAGTCCAACCTTCTTGCCCCACAACTAGTCCTACCTTCTTTCCCCACAACTAGTCTTACCTTCTTGCCCCACAACTAGTCCTACCTTCTTGCCCCACAACTAGTCCTACCTTCTTGCCCCACAACTAGTCCTACCTTCTTGCCCCACAACAAGTCCAATCTACAGGCCCCACAACAAGTCCCACCTCCAAGCCCCACAACAAGTACTGACTTATCACTGAGTGATGTTATTTCCCCTGTTCCTACGTGTCCAATCTTATTGTGACCCACACTCTTGTAGACAAAAATAACAAGTTTAGTATACAATATATATTGACAATAAGGTATTAATTTGAAGAATTTTGTCATATACCAGTTAAATGAGTTTTTAAAAAAAATATGACTAGGTTTATATTGGAGAGCAGAATCTTAAAATTTCATTGTTATTGTATCTCTATTTACAGAGATCGAGATCAAGTTTCATAGAACTTACATGAAATAGAATTATTTGCCAGCAAGGGCTAAGACATGGTTGGAAAACAATAAAGTTAGCATATTTGTTACAGGACATAAATATGTCTTATAGTTCTTTCTAATTCTAAATGAATACAACTTAAAAATGTAATTCATCATTGAAAAATGTATGCTTTAATACACATTTTTATGTTACGGTAACACACAAATTTCAAAAACACAAGTCTATAATATTAAGAGTCATAGAAATATTAATTTTATATTAGTTTAAAAAAAATTATTGAAAAAACTCTCTTCGAAATTGTTGAAAGTAAGTTTTATAATTTACAAAATAAAATAAACAAAGTAAAAAAAAAATTTCTATTAATATTTCCTTTTAAATACAACAGCACCGGTGATTTTTGGTGCATCGTTCACGGGAACAATAATTTCCTTCGCCATTTTGTAACAGCATAGAATATTGCGACCTTCATCTTTACTTTCAAAATATCAAATATCTAAATGTACACAACACAAGTAGACAATCATATGTAATTTAGGTTTCACAAGCCTAAATAGCTGATATTTGCCATTTATATATGTAACTATATATTCTATACTGCCTTCTTTTTTATGTCTACTTCGTTCATGTTCTTAGATCATTTCAAAATTCATAAGTTAGTTTGTAGCACAATGGATGTTAATGAAGTTATGATTACGATCTCATATAAATGAAATATTGAGGTGGTCAAGTATTGTAATCATACGAAATTTGACAGATGTTTTATATCTTTCTGAATAAATTTTTTTTTCAAGTTTATATGATAGATGAGTACTGATACTTTTCAGTTACTTGAGTACTGTTTTAGCTAGGTTAAAACTGTCAAACAGGCCACAGCTATGAGTGCTCCACGCATTACCCAGCCGCCTAACTACTGTTAGGTGCCCATTCTGAGCTGGCTTACCAAGGACGCCCCAGGCCATGGGAACAAATCATTGCCTTCACATGGATTCAAACCGTGACCATCGGTACGCCAGTCGAGCGCTCTGCCACTCGCCCACCTATTAAGTTGGACTGTCTGTCAGAGATGTTTTATTGTATTTTCTGTGTGTAAGATTGTTATGATAATTAGTATTGTCAGTCTGACTAAAATAGTTGTTTGATTGTTAAAGTTGTCTGTCATTTTGATAGTTATTATTGTTTTGCCTGATATTCTTCAACATATGAGAAAATATCCGTTCATCATATTTAAACGAATGTGAAAGCATTACCCGAAGTTGAAACTCATATACACATAAAAGGGAAATTGTACACACCAAATGAATTTTCTGGTTATATTTGAAGTACAATTAAATTGTGTATTTTATGAACGTCGCACTAAAAAGCACGGCTATCGACATATTTAATGCGAGGATGTAATTTAGACATCTTAAGCGGTCTGATTAAAATAGAAGATAGTAATATTATTTAATTTGACTTCATTTAAATTTCAAGGTAAACGTTTTTGTTACATAGTATTATTAATTTGTATTGCTTACACATACTACTGCAAGGAGTTATTAATTATGAATAGAAATATGAAATTCGAAGGATTAAAAAAATGTTTTCAGATTCATAATTAATAGAAAGTTTGAAAACTTTAATTTGTAAATATTTACCGCCATGTATTCTGATGCCTAAACATTGCACAACAGCACCGGTAACGCAAAATTTTTTATAATCAAGTGGTTAGCACTTGACTTCGATCCCTTTAAAAACAGATAAAATTTCAAAACAACTTATTGGACTTTGCTACCACAAAGTTTGATATAAGACAACATCTTGTCACTGGTTCATTGTGTTCTATTGTTTTAAAATGTTCACATATAAATGAAAATATCCATGACTGACTGTCGTTTATGGCTTAACAGTGATTCTCAATGTAAGCGACACACCCCCTCCACACCCAAATGGTGGTCACTGTAATGATCCATGTCGGTGGTGATGACCACATTATTTAGTTGATTGAGAATAATTTTAAGGAGGTGATTATAGCATATAAGACAGAAGAAAACATTGACCACATTATTTAGGAGATTGAGAATAATTTTAAGGAGGCGATTATAGGATATAAGACAGAAGAAAACATTGACCACATTATTTAGGAGATTGAGAATAATTTTAAGGAGGCGATTATAGCATATAAGACAGAAGAAAACATTGACCACATTATTTAGGAGATTGAGAATAATTTTAAGGAGGCGATTATAGCATATAAGACAGAAGAAAACAGTGACCACATTATTTAGGAGATTGGGAATAATTTTAAGGAGGTGATTATAGCATATAAGACAGAAGAAAACATTGACCACATTATTTAGGAGATTGAGAGAGGCGATTATAGCATATAAGACAGAAGAAAACATTGACAAAATTTCATCAGTGTATTATTAGAAACTATATTGCCTTTCTTACAATAACACATAACTAAAATTCATGGTTGTTTAACAAACAAAAGGATTTATCTTCTTATCGAAATCCTAAAAAAATGTTAAAAGAACCAATTTAATAAAAATCTCATGAAACATAACCATAAAAGATTAGAATCTCTTGGCTTTTATAGCTTAGGTTTGTATTATAATTGATAATATCATTGAGTTTATATTAAAATATGATAAACATAACCATAAAAGATTAGAATCTCTTGGCTTTTATAGCTTAGGTTTGTATTATAATTGATAATATCATTGAGTTTATATTGAAATATGATAAACATAACCATAAAAGATTAGAATCTCTTGGCTTTCATAGCTTAGGTTTGTATTATAATTGATAATATCATTGAGTTTATATTAAAAATGATCAACACAACTTAGGGAAACAATCATTTAGTTAATTATACGGTAAACTTTCAACTCTAAAAATAGTTTAACAAAAGACCTATGACTGTACGTCATTAATATTAAAATTAAACTTAGAAAGCAAGCTCACAAAATATTTGTCTATTTATTTTCCATCTCACCAATTGTGTGTGAGTTCATAAAATGTATGATAGTGTGTTTTAATGAAACAGAACAAATAATATTTTGATTTATTTCCCACGTGACACGAGTGGGCAAGTTTTGGTCTACACGCCATCGTCTATTGTTAATACATTGACAATATACGCGTGACCTCTGTCTACACGCAATGGTCTATTGTTAATACATTGACAGTATACGCGTGACCTTTGAACTTACACGCAATCGTCTATGGTTAATACATTGACAGTATACGCGTGACCTCTGTCTACACGCAATGATCTATTGTTAATACATTGACAGTATACGGTGTGACCTCTATCTACACGCCATCGTCTATTGTTAATACATTGACAGTATACGGCGTGACCTCTGTCTACACGCCATCGTCTATTGTTAATACATTGACAGTATACGGCGTGACCTCTGAACTCATATGTAACGTAATTTTATAGGCAAAAACACTGCATCTCGTACAATTAGAAGCAAAAAATAAAAGCCTATCTTAAGGGAAGATGAAAACATGGACCTATCATATGGGTAGAAGAAAAATGACCTATCGTATAAGTAGGAACAAATAAAGACCTATCGTAAGGGTAGAAACACATAATTACCTATCGTAAAGTTGGAAACAAGTAAAGACCTATCGAAAGGATAGAAACAAGTAAAGACCTATCGTAAGTGTAGAAACAAATAAAGACCTATCATAAGGGTAGAAACAAAGACCTATTGTAAGGGTAGAAACAAAGACCTATCGTAAGGGTAGAAACAAAGACCTATTGTAAGGGTAGAAACAAAGACATATCCTTTAACATTTACATCTACAAGGTGCTAGATGTCAAGACGGTCTGGATATTCGACATGTAAACAATTTCACCAAGTGTTTTTATTTAACGCACCTGACTCGTCAATCAGAATCTCCAGAGAGAGAGAGAGAGATATATATAGATAGAGAGAAACAGAGAGAGCGAGTGATATAGAGAGAGATACAGAGAGGGAGAGATAGATAGAGAGAGAGAGGGAGAGGGGCAGAAAGAGAGACAGAGAGAGAAAAGGATAGGGAGAAAAAGAAAGAGAGACAGAGAGAGATAGAGAGAGAGGGACAGAGAGAGAGAGAGGGAGAGAGACAGAGAAATTGACAGAGACAGACAGAGAGAGAGAGAGAGAAAGAGAGAGAGAGAGAGATATAGAAAGTTTGATATTATAAATATAGAGAACCTGCTCGTTTCTGTCAACAATTGTCATGTACACATTTTACATTATTTAAATGAGCACATACGTCATTCTAATTGGTTTCACTTAACTTGTCAGCACCAAATCACAGAGATGTACAACTCGCGGTTTGCTAGACGCACGTCACATTAACGATGTCAAGATGCGGCTGTCTACTTCAAAGTACAAATATTTATGTTTATATCTTCTTGTCAAAACAAATGTTAAAAGTTGTTATTGATTTTTTAAACTGGTAAGTTTTGTTTATGGTAATTTTCAGTCTCGAAAAATTGTTACCCGAGCCCCCCTCCACCTTAACGGTCATTGCGAAAACTTTATTTATTGTAACAATTACACCATTAAAAATAAATTGACAAAATCAGCGAGAAAATATATTTGTTCCACACTCTTAATTAGGTTTAGCCTCAAATTCAATTTATTGTTAGTGTACCGTGTCATTTCCAAGGTTTCATTATTACTTATTCAGTTCTGTTTGACTCTTTTCATATTTTGAGAGTCATTTATTTCTGTACTTAACGCGCCAAATAATTTTTATTTTTTAATAAATCAAAAAAACGAGCATTATTTGTGTTTTTCTTGTTTGCTAATGAAATCATTTTAGTGACTTGTGTGGTGTTTAGTTGTGTCTTTTCAAGCTGACAGTTAACCATTTTCAGCAATATATAAAGTATTTATGATTGTAGCTATCAAAGACTCGTTTAGTATAGAGCCTGTGTCAACTATAAATTGGTATTTTTAAGAATTACTCTATAAACCTGTGAAATACGTTTGTTTGAATTGGACTCAGTCTTTATCTAAGGAATATTAACATTTTATTGACATTGTAATCCTATACAAGGGGATCGAGATCAAGTGACTTATCACTCAAATTAAATAGATTTTACTCAAACAACAAAATACGCCGTTCACGTTTCTCCAGTGGAAAAGTAAGCATATATGCTAAAATATATATAACCATTTTAGGGTGTGTCTTAAATTCATAATAAATACTTTTTTAAAAAATTTTCTTTTGGTGGAATTTTATGGTTCAATAAATTTTCATGTTACGTTCATACAAAGAGCTAAAAAAAAAAAAAACCAACAAAGTTCATAAAAATTAAGAGTTCTGAAAATTTACTAAAATGATGCTTTTATTAAAAATGATTCTTATCATTTATCGTCCAAAGTCAGCTGTGTAAAGAAAAATTCAATTTCCTAATAATTTCAAAAGCACTGGTGCTTGGTGGTGCCTCGCTAACGCTAAGCTGGACGGGTGGTGCGAGTCCAGAGGGTCAGCGCTCAGAGAGACGGTGTCCTTTAAAGCTGGACTGTTTGGTGAGTCCAGAGGGTCAGCGACCAGAAAGACGGTGTACATTAAAGCTGGACGGGTGTGGCGAGTCCAGAGGGTCAGCGACCAGAGAGACTGTGTCCTTTAAAGTTGGACGGGTGCGGCGAGTCCAGAGGGTCAGCGCTCAGAGAGACGGTGTCCTTTAAAGCTGGACGGGTGCGGCGAGTCCAGAGGGTCAGCGACCAGAGAGACGGTGTTCTTTAAAGCTGGACGGGTGCGGCGAGTCCAGAGGGTCAGCGACCAGAGAGACGGTGTCCTTTAAAGTTGGATGGGTGCGGCGAGTCCAGAGGGTCAGCGCTCAGAGAGACGGTGTCCTTTAAAGTTGGATGGGTGCGGCGAGTCCAGAGGGTCAGCGCTCAGAGAGATGGTGTCCTTTAAAGCTGGACGGGTGCGGCGAGTCCAGAGGGTCAGCGCTCAGAGAGACAGTGTCCTTTAAAGTTGGACGGGTGCGGCGAGTCCAGAGGGTCAGCGACCAGAGAGACAGTGTCCTTTAAAGCTGGATGGGTGCGGCTAGTCCAGAGGGTCAGCGACCAGATGCGAAGTTCTGGTCCGGAGTGCTATCTGAAAGTGCGGCCAAAAAACGGAGGCCAACCTTGGATCATTTGATGTGTACGGCGACAGACTGGACGATGGAGTTAACTGGCGTCGTAACACTTGGGCCCTTTGGTTTGGGAGTGGAGGTCTCACCAGAGATTGGTTACGTCAAACCAGCCCCACAATGTCTTATGAGGAGTTGTACAATGATTGACAGTTGTTTTTGGACAATGTGAATTTTAGGGCGGAGACTGAAGGGTATTAAAGGGGACGCAATGATGAGAACTGGGAACATGGACACAGACACACAGACAGACGGAGATACGAATAGTTCGGAATAGAGACTGAGATAGGGACAAGTATTAGAGTAACCATAATTAAATAAGCAAGGAATTAAACATAATTTATTTGTTCATGAGGGTTGGAGTTGGTGTTTGAACAATAAATAACCAAGAGTGTGTACTGTGTGACGATTAGAGTGAAAGAGGTAGCGACACTAACCACGAGAACACTAAGGGTCTTCACAGTATTTCTTATTTGTGTCAGTGCGTGTAACTTAAATAAACTATATAACAGATATAGTAACTGATATTTAATCTTATAATTTTTTTAAATAATACCCTTCAGAACAGCATTGAAGCAAATACCAGCTACGATACGTTGTTGATATTAGACATAGCAAACTACCAGCCTTCCAATAGGTGAGAGAATAAAACACACCATACGACACGTTGTTGATATTAGACATAGCAAACTACCAGCCTTCCAACAGGTGATAGAATAAAACACACCATACGACACGTTGTTGATATTAGACATAGCAAACCACCAGCCTTCCAACAGGTGAGAGAATAAAACACACCATACGACACGTTGTTGATATTAGACATAGCAAACTACCAGCCTTCCAACAGGTGAGAGAATAAAACACACCATACGACACGTTGTTGATATTACACATAGCAAACTACCAGCCTTCCAACATATGAGAGAATAAAACACACCATACGACACGTTGTTGATATTAGACATAGCAAACTACCAGACTTCTAACATGTGAGAGAATAAAACACACCATACGACACGTTGTTGATATTAGACATAGCAAACTACCAGCCTTCCAACAGGTGAGAGAATAAAACACACCATACGACACGTTGTTGATATTAGACATAGCAAACTACCAGCCTTCATATGAGAGAATAAAACACACCTACGACACGTTGTTGATATTAGACATAGCAAACTACCAGCCTTCCAACAGGTGAGAGAATAAAACACACCATACGACACGTTGTTTTCTATTAGACATAGCAAACTACCAGCCTTCATATGAGAGAATAAAACACACCATACGACACGTTGTTGATATTAGACATAGCAAACTACCAGACTTCCAACAGGTGAGAGAATAAAACACACCATACGACACGTTGTTGATATTAGACATAGCAAACTACCAGCCTTCCAACATGTGAGAGAATAAAACACATCATAAAAAATAATGAAGTAGAATTTTAAGAATCAAAAAAGAATATACATCACGTGATATTATTATTTTTTGCAGAGACGGTAATGTTCATAAGGTCTCCAAAAATTTTCCCCTTTTATCGCAGATAATGTAAACAAATAAAAAATCGCTCGTAAGTTTAAACTAAATTTCCTTAAGTCTACAATTTAGTACATTTTAAGAAAACGTACAAACAAATATGTACCATTAAAGATACATGTTTATTTTCGACGAATCATTAACTACTTAGTTATAATTTGGAATATGTTACACACGTACCACTGTTGATGAAATTATCATGGTTATGCTGATTGACATTTAGTTTATTCAGGAGACATGGTCTCAACAGACTGGAGATAGGGCGCTGAACTAGCTCCACTCAAATATTTTGTATGTTTATTTCAACGTCCTGCTCCAATCAAATATTTTGTATGTTTATTTGAACGTCCTGCTCCACTCAAATATTTTGTATGTTTATTTGAACGTCCTGCTCCAATCAAATAATTTGTATGTTTATTTCAACGTCCTGCTCCAATCAAATATTTTGTATGTTTATTACAACGTCCTGCTCCAATCAAATATTTTGTATGTTTATTTGAACGTCCTGCTCCAATCAAATATTTTGTATGTTTATTTCAACGTCCTGAACCAATCAAATATCTTGTATGTTTATTTCAAAGTCCTGCTCCACTCAAATATTTTGTATGTTTATTTCAACGTCCTGCTCCAATCAAATATTTTGTATGTTTATTACAACGTCCTGCTCCAATAAAATATTTTGTATGTTTATTTCAACGTCCTGCTCCAATCAAATAATTTGTATGTTTATTTCAACGTCCTGCTCCAATCAAATAATTTGTATGTTTAATTCAACGTCCTGCTCCAATCAAATATTTTGTATGTTTATTTGAACGTCCTGCTCCAATCAAATATTTTGTATGTTTATTACAACGTCCTGCTCCAATCAAATATCTTGTATGTTTATTTCAACGTCCTGAACCAATCAAATATTTTGTATGTTTATTTCAACGTCCTGCTCCAATCAAATAATTTGTATGTTTATTTCAACGTCCTGCTCCAATCAAATAATTTGTATGTTTAATTCAACGTCCTGAACCAATCAAATATTTTGTATGTTTATTTGAACGTCCTGAACCAATCAAATATTTTGTATGTTTATTTCAACGTCCTGCTCCAATCATACAATTTGTATGTTTATTTCAACGTCCTGCTCCAATCAAATAATTTTTATGTTTAATTCAACGTCCTGAACCAATCAAATATTTTGTATGTTTATTTGAACGTCCTGAACCAATCAAATATTTTGTATGTTTATTTCAACGTCCTGCTCCAATCAAATAATTTGTATGTTTATTTCAACGTCCTGCTCCAATCAAATAATTTGTATGTTTAATTCAACGTCCTGCTCCACATAGTGGCCTAGTTTTCACCTGTACAAGTACGTCATTTCTTTAATTTCTTTAAAAAAATAATTTAATTTACCATATACTTCATTGCATCTTGGTTACCTTACATTGTCAGTGCCATAGCACAGTGGTCTTTTATCTACAGATTTCTAGCCGAATGTCGCTCTTTCCATGTCAATAAGTGGGTATATACTTACATAGTCGATGGGTTTGCGTGCTTGGCCAGCGTACTGATTGTCACGGGTTCGAATCAATGTGAAGGAAAGGATTTGTTACCCAGGTCTAGGACGTGTCTGAGTCCACCCATCTCCATAGAGCAAAGGTAACTAACGTTATTATGGGAAATAAAGGCGGCTTTATAATGCGTGGAACCCTCATAGCAGTGGCCTTTGAACTCTTCAGTAGATCGTCGGTGTCTATGGACGTAATAATCTTCTGTATAGAAGGAGCGTCTTTATAGATAAGACATAATATAAATTATACATCTAGCCCCCCTATTAGACATGTCGTAATAAAAATATACATGTAGCCCCCTATTAGACATGTCATAATATAAAATATACATCTAGCCCCCTATAAGACATGTTCAAATAAAAAAAATATACATCTAGCCCCCGTATAAGACATGTTATAATATAAAATATATTCCATTTCAGTATAAGGTGAGAACTGTTTCACTTACGGAATACTGTTTTAGTTAGGTGTTTAGTGTTTCGGATCTGTGCGTACTGTTTCATTTAAGTGAACAATTTTAAAACTAAATATTTTAAAACAAATCATTAAGTCTAAATCTTGACATTTTTCTATCGTCTTCTTTTACGTGCAATTTAAAGGAATTTTCGGCGTAGACGCCGCACTAAAAAGCACCGCTATCGACCTATTTAATATGAGATAGAAAATGAGACGTCTTAATAGGGAATATTAATGAGAAGACCATATTATTATCTTTAAATTTGGTTAAATTAAATTGCAAGTAAGAAGTCTGAGCAACAAGGTATTATTTATTCACATCGCTTACACATTGTATTGCATGCAACCAAATCTTATTTACAGAAAAATTAAATTGGAAGCGAATATAAATTCTTCAAATCCTAATTATTTTAAATTTAGAAAACAATAAATTTTTATATATTTACTGTCATGTATTC
>MUZC01001146.1:0-28314 GCA_002072015.1 Radix auricularia | reverse complement strand
TGTAGGTAGAAGCATGAAACTTTGGGAAGTTGTTGGGTAACCACTAATGACGAAAATTGGCGATAAAGTTTTTTAAAAATCTCGCTTTTGTGGGGCCGGGGCCCAAAAGGCTTTCCCCTTATATGTGCTCTATAAAAACTGAAATTCAACAATTTTCCTATTTCCCGAGTAGGTATTCCCGTGTAGGTAGAATCATGAAACTTTGGGAAGTTGTTGGATACCCTCTGACTACGAAAATTGGCGAAAAAGAATTTTGAAAATCTAACTCATGTGGGGCCGGGGGCCCAAAATTTTTTTTTGCTTACATCACTAAATCTCCGACTTCCCGTGTAGGTAGAAGCATGAAACTTTGGGAAGTTGCTGAGTACCCACTGTGGACAAAGTTTGACAAAAAAGTTTTTTTTTAATATCTTTCAAGTGGGGCCGGGGGCCCCAAAAGTTTGTTTCCTTATATGGGCTTTATAAAATTTGAAAATCACTAATTTTCCTATTTCCCGTGTAGGTAGAAGCATAAAACTTTGGGAACTTCTGGGTTCCCTCTCACGACGATAATTGGCGAAAAAGAACTTTTAAAATCTCGCTCATGTGAGGCACAAAAATCGTTTCTTCCTAATATGAGCTATATAAAAATTAAAAATCACTTATTCTCCTATTTCCATATTCTCCTGTTTCCTGTATAGTTTGAAGCATGAAACTTTGTAAATTTTTTGAGTACATGCTTCCGATGATAATTGGCAAAAGAGAATGTTACATTTCCCACTAATGGGAGCCGGGGCCCCCAAAACATTTTTTTCTGTATAGGAGCTATACAAAAAAGTAAAATCACTAATTCTCCTATTTCCCATGTAGGTAGAAGCATGAAACTTTTGAAATTTTTTGAGTACAAGCTCCCAACAATTGGCAAAAAGAATGTTAGAATTCCCTCTAATTTGGTACCGGGGGCCCAATTATATTTTTTCTTATATTAAAAAAAAAACTTATTACTAATTCTCCAATTTTCCGTGTAGGTAGGAGCATGAAACTTTGGGTAATTGTTAAGTACCCTCTCAGGACAAATGTTGGTGTAAAAGAATTTTGAAATACACACTCATGGGGACCGGGACCCCAAAAACGTATTTTTTTCTTATATGAGATGTATACAAATTGAAAATCACTGATTCTCTTATTTCTCGAGTAGGTAGACTCATGAAACATTGGGGAATTGATAACTACACTTTCACGATGGTAGCAGATGAAAACATATTTTAAAATATCTCTTACTGGGCGCCGGGGGGGGGGGGCAAATGTAGTTTATTATCTAATATAAACTATATAAAAACTACACATAACTAATTCCCCCATTCTCCATTTAGGTAGAAGCATAAAACTTTGGGAAGTTGTTGAGTACAATCTCCACTTGAAAGTTGGTGGAAGAGAATGATAAATTTCCACTCACAGGGGGCTGGGGGCCCAAATATAATTTTTTCTTATATTAAAAACCGACTCATCACAAATTCCACAATTCATCGTGTAGGTTAAAATATAAAACTTTAGCAAGTTGTTGGGTACCCTCAAAACTACGAAAATTGGCGTAAAATAATTTTTAAATGCACGCTCATGAGGGCCTATGTCCCCCAAAAACGTGTTTTTTTTTCCTTATACGTGCTATAAAAATTTTAAAATCAATAATTCCCCTTTTTTCCAAATAGGCAAAGGCATGAAACTTTGGGGGTTTGTTAACTACACTTCCACGATGGTAGCAGGTGAACAGTTATTTAAAACATTCTTTACTGTGGGCTGGGAGGCCAAAATGTAGATTTTCCCTAATATTAACTATATAAAAATTAAAAATCCCTAATTCTCCGTATTCCCTATGTAGGTAGAAGCATAAAACTTTAGGAAGTTGTTGGGTACCCTTTCACGACAAAATATTAGCGTAAAATAATTTTAAAATTCACACTCATTGGGGCCGGGACCAAATATGTGCTATATACAAATTGAAAAGCACTATTTTTCCTATTTCCCATATACGTAACGCATAAAACGTTGGATATTTTTTAACTACACTTCCACGATGGCAGCAGGTGAAATAATATTTAAATTATTCCTTGGTGGGCGCTGGGGGCCAAAATATAGTTTTTTATGCACTCACTCACTTATCACTAATACTCAATCTTCCCGCAGCAAAGCGCGGGCAAATTGCTAGTCTCTTATATAAGAGATAACTTTTCAAGTGATTGCTAGCATTCTCCTACCACCACCATAGACTGACCTCCATATTTTATATAAGAGATAACTTTTCAAGTGATTGTTAGCATTCTCCTACCACCACCACTTGACTTCCATCTCTTATATAAGATATAAATTTTCAAGTGATTGCTAGAACTCTCCTACCACCACCACTTGACTTCCATCTCTTATATAAGAGATAACTTTTCAAGTGATTTTTAGCATTCTCCTTCCACCACCACTTGACTTCTATCTCTTATATAAGAGAGAAATTTTCAAGTAATTGCTAGCATTCTCCTACCACCACCACTTGACTTCCATCTCTTATATAAGAGATAACTTTTCAAGTGATTTTTAGCATTCTCCTTCCACCACCACTTGACTTCTATCTCTTATATAAGAGATAACTTTTCAAGTTATTGCTAGCATTCTCCTACCACCACATAGACTGACTTCCATCTCTTATATAAGAGATAACTTTTCAAGTGATTGCTAGCATTCTCCTACCACAACCATAGACTGAGTTCGATTTAAATAACCTTGTTTAGTTGCGTCGTTTCTATTGGATGTTAAACATGTTATGTTACAGATTAAATAACCTTGTTTAGTTGTGTCGTTTCTATTGGATGTTAAACATGTTATGTGACAGATTAAATAACCTTGTTTAGTAGCGTCGTTTCTATTGGATGTTAAACATGTTATGTAACAGATTAAATAACTTCGTTTAGTTGCGTCGTTTCTATTGGATGTTAAACATGTTATATAACAGAAAAAATAACCTTGTTTAGTTGTGTCGTTTCTATTGGATGTTAAACATGTTATGTAACAGATTAAATAACCTTGTTTAGTTGTGTCGTTTCTATTATATGTTAAACATGTTATGTAACAGATTAAATAACCTCGTTTAGTTGTGTCGTTTCTATTGGATGTTAAACATGTCATGTAACAGATTAAATAACCTTGTTTAGTAGCGTCGTTTCTATTGGATGTTAAACATGTTATGTAACAGTTTAAATAACCTCGTTTAGTTGCGTCGTTTCTATTGGATGTTAAACATGTTATGTATCAGATTAAGTATCTACTCTTGTAGATGAGAAATGAAAGTTTATTATACAACATAACGTGACTATAAAATGGTAGTTTTTATGTGTGTGCGTGTTTTTTAAAAAATTATTTTATAAACCAGTGAAATAAGTTTGTTGGAGCTCGACCAAAGCTTTATCTAGTGTACGAGTATTCTTGCATTTCATTCACATTGTATCCTTATTTAAAGGGCTAAAGATCAAGTGACATAACACTTGTATGGTTTTCTTTTTCAGTCTTTTTGTACATGTTGACTTATATTCCTTGAACAGTTTAGTAAGTATATATGCTCAATTAAATATATTCAGTTTAAAGTTTATTTTGAATGCGAAATAAATACTATTTCAAAATATATTCTCTTCTTGGAATTGTATGTTTCGTTACATTTTTAAAATATTTCTTTCCTACAAAGAACCTAGAAACACAATTAATTAACATTATGAGTCTTGCAAATATAGAATATATCTTAAAAATATAAGTATGTTTTTTTTCTGACAATTAAAGTCTTATCGCTAATAGTAAAAATATTTTGTGTTAAGAATATATTTTATTTTAAATAAAAAAGCACCGGTGCTTGTTGGTGCATCGCTAAAGTTAAAAACGATTTCCATTTAACAATATAGGAATTAAATGAAATAAACTCACAAAACTAATGACTTTGTTCATGTTATCTGTACCAATATTATGTACACTTCTATTATAGTACGCACCAATGTGATGGGTTTATTTATAGAGCGGTAAAAAGTGAGTGTGTGCATCAATGATTTAACATGTAATTGTAAACGATACTTTATTCTATCTCTGAGCTCCCCTTTAAAATTAAATACTTTCCTCATACATCGGACGTTAAGTGTGAGGCGTATTTACAGAGGGCAAAGAAATGATGATCTTGTAGAGTAGGTGTGACTGCTATAAATCAACAAGGAACAAATATGAATATTTCTGCATGATTAAGTGTAGACTTGTATATTTGTTGTTAATATGATTATTTCTACAACATTAAGTGCATATTTGTATCTGTATTGTTAATATGATTATTTCTACATGATTCAGTACACTCTAGAAGATATAAATTCAAGGGCATCAACATAACATTAAGGAAGTGTTAGAGCAGAAGCCATTGCACAGGCTGCTTTAAAAACAAAATATTCTTTTTTTATGCTATATATACAAAAGTTGGTGTTGATATTTTTATGTTATCAAACCACTTGCAGCTCAAGAGTATTGACATTGCAATTGCAAAACGATTGATCGATGTTGGAAGAAAAAAGTTTGTTGAAATTAGAAGAGATCAAGCTTTTTAACATTCTGAAAGTAGATTTCTTTTCATTTATTAACGAAAATTGTTCGAAACTAGATGTTAAAAACAAAATTTAAAGAAATGCGAATTGCAGAAAATAAAAGTAGGGCAGGTGAACTTAGTAGGGATGAAAAGGCTAATGACATAAATAACAGTTTTTAATCTGAAACGTACTTCACTATCTTGGATACACCTCTAAAATAAATAGATGATCGATTTAATGACTTTAGGGGCGCAGCTATTTATTTCTATGGTATTGATCCATCAGAAATGTAGGAAGAAAATAAAGATCCTCTTCGAAGTTGATGCAAAATTTACAAACACATTATCCGAGAAGAAACAATAGTTGAATATTATACCTTCAAAGATTTTTATGCATCACAACGTCCATCACTATCTAGTGAGAAACGACTTAAAGAGTTTCTGCCATTCTTGACTGAAAATAAATGGCATCAAGTCTCTATAGTTTGTCAATTTTACTTGAATCTTCCTGTTAGCAATTATTGAAAATCATCAAAAATTAGTTGCGCTCAACAATGACAAACGAACGTCTGTCTGGATTGGTAATAATTTCAAATGAAAGTGATCTAGGTGAGAACGTAGACTTTGAATCAACGATAAATCGTTTCACTTCATGTAGAGAGGAATTTAAATAAGGCTCAGGGCTCTATATAAATTCATATAAACAAAGTTTCTTTCTTAGATCAATAAATATACTATTGAAATAAATAAACGTTACTATTTTGAAAACATATATGATTATATTGTTTCTTCTGTATGACTTGTTTGTTAATTTTTAAATTTACTAAATTAGTAAATTGGTATTGGCGGCTGGGTAGCGAAGTCAATAGTGCGCTCGTCTCACAAGCTGAGAGGCGTGGGTTCAAGCCCACGAAAAGCCACTATAAAAATGATGTGCCATGACTAACGCTTAGAAAGTACCCCGCTGACCTGGAGAGGGATGGGCGACGCCAGTGTCTATAAAGCCCGAGAATATTCTAATAGTAACATTAGAATCCTCTACGATCTCGATAAAAAAAAAATTGTTTTTAAATAAAAAAATTAGTAGGCTAATAATAAGAATTGACAAAATCTGCGGAAATGAAGGATTAATATCTCGACTAATCCTCAAAAAGTTTAAGGATTAAATTATTTTTAACCATTAATCGACCCATTACTTAAAAGTAAATGGAAGTCAACAAAAAGAAAACAAAAACAAAAAAAGGCGGCAGATAAATCATAAATTTCCTGAAGATTACACGAACATTTTAGTTTTAAAATATTGACTGGCGGCAATTTCAAATAGTTAATAAATTTCGCCGACTTATCAAACCAAATGAAAAGCTTATTAGCTAATGGGAGTATCTTATCTTAGATATACAGACGCTCCTTCTATGCAGAAGATAATTGCGTCCACAGACCATGAGAGATGATCTGTTGGCAAGTGATGCAGCGGTCGCAGGCCTTAGGGGTTCCACGCATTACCCCAGCCGCCTAACTATTGTCTAGTTAGGTACCCATTCGGAGCTGGGTGACTCGGGGACTCCTGAGGCCGCGAGAACAAGTCCACACCTTCGTGTGGATTCGAACCCGTGACCGTCGGTATGACAGTCGAGAGCGCTACCTCTCGACCACCACGTCCCACTGAGTAATTCAGTTTTGACTTGAAAAACAAATGACGACAGCTCTTCTGGTGAACTACTGTGTTTCAAAATGGAGATGAAAGTTATTGAATCCATTTATCCTGTACAATGGTGGAAAAATAATGAACACCGATATCCGATAATGTCATTCCTTGCCAAGACCGTTTTGAGCATATCAGTTTGAGTTTTCTCAGTTCCATGTGAATGATTGTTCAACTCGGCTTGTTATATTGGCAATTAGATCCACTCATCACATGAACCTGTCTTTTTGCGTAGATGATAAAAAGGAATATTTAAAGGAGGAGACATGTCAGCGTTATTAAGATTTTCAAGAAGGATGTGAAGTAAGTGTTACTTATGAGAACATAAATTAAAATTTTTGCCTTTAATCGAAATTAACGATAAATTAATCGTTAATTTTTCAAGAGGTAGCAATAAATTTAAATTAATCGTTAACAGCCCTAGTATTTACCCAATACTCTGATATTAAAAAAATTTTGCGGCGCCCCCCTGAAATTCTCCTGCCCCCCCCCCAAGCAGACAAAGCTAAATCCGCCACTGCTGGAAAGCCTTACGTTGAACCCAACATCACTGTCAACAGCAAGAAACTCAACAAAATGAAACGCTTCACATACCTAGGAAGCATACTGTCTCAAAATGTCACCATCGATGACAAAATGAATGTTATAATACATGAGAAGAGAATCCTGCTTCATGCGATCAGTCAACAAGACACGAGTTGGGGCGGATTAAATCAACAAGACACGAGTTAGGGGCAGATTAAATCAACAAGACACGAATTTGGGGCGGATTAAATCAGTAAGACAAACGTTAGGGGCGGATTAAATCAACAAGACACGAGTTAGGGGCGGATCAAATCAACAAGACACGAGTTACGGGTGGATTAAATCAACAATACACAAGTTTGGGGCGGTTAAATCAACAAGACACGAGTTAGTGGCGGATTAAATCAACAAGACACGAGTTAGGGGCGGATTAAATCAACAACACACGTTAGGGGCGGATTAAACCGGTAAGACACGAGTTAGGGGCGGATTAAATAAACAAGAAACGATTTAGGGGCGGATTAAATCAATTATTTTACTATAGGAATATTTTGTATTCTAACAAGTATTAATTATTTATTTATGGTAACTATTTTTAATAAAATAAAAGTCTTTATTTTTACTTCCATCACTTAAATAGTTCAATCAGTTTGTTTTTTTACCCAGTGCTGATAGATAATCGTGATGCTATTACCTCCCCTTATTTTATTTTGTCTGATTCAAATGATCAATTTCTTCTAGTAAAATAAAGTCAACAATAGAAATGACACATATTTAAATTAATAAATAAAGGTTTTTGAACAAATGTCACTTACACAGACTCGTAAAACGTGAGCTTATGGTATACATATTTATGTTATATTAATTAGGTGGCGCTTTGGTCGATAGGCACGCGTGCTTAGCTGGCGTATAGAAAGGTTAAGGCAGGGCCGCCGCTATATATATTTTTGCCCCTGAATAGTGGGAACGTGTGGCCCCCTTTTGTAAAAAAAAAATCACAAAAAATGTGAACTTTGACAAAATTAAAACCTGTCAATAAAAAAAAAATGAAAGCTCTTATGTCCTACAAGGAGAAGCGTACACCCGACAGACTGCATGGCTTAAAGGCAACTAAATCGCATTCTAAAAAGTCGCACGTAAATGCGCCAATACCTGTTGGCTTAGCCTCTGATCCAGAATACTGTCAGCGGCAGACATGAAGAATGTTTCAGTTAGGTGAGTACTGATACTATTCATTTACCCTCTGATCCAGCATACTGTCAGCGGCAGACATGAAGAATGTTTCAGTTAGGTGAGTACTGATACTATTCATTTACCCTCTGATCCAGCTTACGCACCTTCTATGCAGAAGATAATTGCGTCCACAGACCATGATAGATGACCTGTTGGCAAGTGATACAGCGGTCACTGGCCACGGCTATAGGGGCATTACCCCAGCCGCCTAACTAGTTAGGTACACATTCGGAGCTGAGTCTCTCGGGGACTCCTCAGGCCGCGAGAGCAAATCCTCACCTTCGAACCCGTGACCATCGGTATGACAGTCGAGAGCGCTACCTCTCGACCACCACGTCCCACGTATATTACCAAGAACTATTATCTAGTGCTATTTTAACAACTATCTGCTCCCTATGTCATCTAAAGGGTTTCTTAACTTAATGTTTTACTTGCTAAATAAAATCAAAGTTTAAAAGTAATACAACCATTTTATGAATAAGCCCTTACATGACCAGATGGTCAGTACCAATGTTACCGGGCAGTTATGTTAACGACGACACTCAGCAGTTTAACAGTTTAACACAACATTGAGAACAACACATTCATCCATTCTGGTGTGAGTTTCGTAAAAAAAATATTAATAGGTTGATACTCAACTTTTATTATTGCTAGTGTACCTCTCCTAATCCAATGTTCACTTAGTTTAATAGGTTGATACTCAACTTTTATCATTGCTAGTGTACCTCTCCTAATCCAATGTTCACTTAGTTTAATAGGTTTATGCTCAACTTTTATTATTGCCAGTGTACCTCTCCTAATCCAATGTTCACTTAGTTTAATAGGTTGATACTCAACTTTTATTATTTCTAGTGTACCTCTCCTAATCCAATGTTCACTTAGTTTAGTAAGTCTCTGTACGACTCTGTTCCTCTTGTTCTACATTATCCGTTGACATGAGCCTTGAACTTTTTGTTTTGTTTTATTTAATTTTTATTTAATAAATTTGACATAATTTTTAAAATAATTTTTTCTGTTACGAAAACATTTTAGCGACAATTTTGTTATATAGTAAGTTTATAAGCTTTTCATCTAACATAAGAAATATCAACTCTTGTAGACAACAAATACAAGTTTATTAAACAATATATATCGAATATAAATTAGTAATTTATAAGGATTATTCTATAAATCATTGGAATGACGTTGTGTACTTGGACTTAAGCTATATCTGTATTTCCTAACAGTTAATTGAGATTGTATCCCTATGTATAGGGATCGAGGTCAAGTGCAATAACACTTGAATAAAATAGACTGGTTTCCCATTAGTGGATATTGTGATGTTTATTTTCAATATGCTTTAACTGTAAGGCAAGCATATCTGATTAAAAACATATTTAAATTGTTTAGTTCATTAAAAGTTTTTATTAATTACACATTTATATCTAATTTGTCCTTTGAATGTTATGTTTTTGTTTGTCTTTTTATACTTCAGATCTATTTAAATATTTACGTAACACATGTTTTCGATATTAAAAGCAATGCATTTGTAAATTATAAATAAATAAACGTGTTTTCAAGAAACACAAAAATATTAATTTATCTTCAAAAGTGAGCTTGGAACATTTTTTTAAAAAATTTAATCATGGATTGAACATTAGCGGTGCTAGGTGGTGCGCTATCGGGAAATAATCTATTCCCATTGCTATTATTTTTTTCTAATAAACAGTAATGCCATATTTATTTTAGTTTCAAAATACTTTATCTAAAAATTAACAACATAACACAAAACAAACAAATGAAATTTAACTACAAAAATTAAAACCGCAGATGTTACCGATTAATAACTGTTATCATTATTTATAAAATACATTAATGCTATTAGAAATGTTAATCAAAATACTTTTGGGTTGTTTTGTTTTGTAAATATGATATTTATATGTAAATGACGTCATTATTTGTGTAGTAATATAGCTGCATTTTTTTTTACAAATGTAATTATTTTGGCATTTATGTTTAAATTAAAATATGTAATTATTATGACTGTTAAGGATTAATTTTAATTTAATCTTTAACTTTTGAAAAATTAGCGAATAATTAATCGATAATTTTAATTAAAGCTGAAAATAAGATGTATGACGCCATTATACTGAAATTTTCACAAATAGCCCATTACTTAAGTACTAACTAAAAAATAATGGAATTTTTAGGAGATATGTTTAAAAATAATTAGTTCAAATGAATGTCAATGAATTTTAATATTGTTATTGTTGATTAAGTAAAAAAAAAAATATTTTCTTTATATCATTCTCCTTATAAAAACTGCTTATTTTAAGATTTACATTTGAAAAATCTTCTTATTTTTAAAAAAAAAATATATCGATTAAAACAATATTAATAAATAAAATATTTTGCCGATTAATCGAGATATTAATCGTTTATTTCGGCAGCCCTAGAAATTATTAAAGCCTGTGACATTTTGTCGTACCATTATTGTAACGATTTAAACACGTTAAATATATAACAAAAGAATAAAGGTTTAATAATAATCATATCCTTTACTTGTGATTTGTACTGTGATATTTAGATTAAGATTTTTTAACATTTTGATTATTTTTGGTTTCGCTCTATTTCCTAAGTGTCATTTCTTAGTCATTATTATAATTATTGCCTCAAGCTTCACATGAGCTAATTTTGTTATACCTCAATATTCCATTGCATCTATTGTTGATATAAAACAAGAAACACGTGATCAATGATACAATAATAATTATGTATTGCATATTGACGCTTGTGTTTTTATATCCGCACCTATAACTGAAAGTAGTCCGCAGATACCTTTGTAATATTTGTGACATTAAGCCGGCTACTTGACAGGCTCTTGAAATATTGTACATACAACAAACAAATGGGTGAGTTGGTTCCCATGTTATATTGCTGTAATATTTGTGACATTAAGCCGGTTACTTGACAAGCTCTTCAAATATTGTACATACAACACACAAATGGAAGAGTTGGTTCCCATGTTATATTTCTGAAATATTTCGTAAAGAATTCATTCTTAGTATTTTAGCCGATCACAGGCAATGAAAATCTAACTACATAATGTAAAATGACATTATACTTGAAATACTTATATATACATCAGACAAAAAGTAATGATATTTACTTAAATTACAGACTTGTGGCTACAAATCTATTACCGGTAACGATAATTCAGGAAACATAACGATTTCTTAATATATCAAGTTGTAGAGCAAGAGATCATAAGTTTTGGAGCGAGTAAATTAAATATTTAAATAAAATCATGGAAATAATAACGGATAGGCGACGTAATAAATACAAACTTTTTAATTTGTATAATTATCTAACACCATCAAATACATATATTTCAAATGGGAAGTTTTAATAATAAAACATTAAATGTAGGGCTCAATATTTAACTTTGATTATATGTAAATATTAAATCTAATACTTGTTTTAAGAGAAAATATGTTTTGGCATAATCTAAGATTTTGGAGGTTATCATTATTATTTTATTTTTTGTGGGTTTGTTTTCATTCGTCTAGCTTAATTTTCACGAAGCTCTCTGTTATATTTCTTTGTTGACTATGTCAGGTGCTGATAAAAGAGAAAGACAGGTGCCACGGAAAGGACACTGACAATAAGAAGAAAGAAGTGATCAGCTTATCGTTAAGTCATGTAACATGGACAGGACTATGACAATAGAAAGAAATAAGTGATCAGCTTATAGTTAAGACATGCAACATGGACAGGACTATGACAATAAGAAGAAAGAAGTGATCAGCTTTATAATTAAGTCATGTAACAAGGACAGGACAATGACAATAAGAAGAAAGAAGTGATCAGCTTATAGTTAAGTCATGTAACATGGACAGGACAGTGACAATAAGAAGAAAGAAGTGATCAGCTTATAATTAAGACATGTAACAATGACAGGACATATAACTAAATAACTGTAAGTCATTAACATTAAGTTATCGCTGTGATGAGTTGTCGCAAAGATCCCCATTACACCTTTAATTAAAGAAGCTCATCGCAAGCCAATGCACGTTGAATTACAATTTTAATGTTTTACAGTGAGTCTGTTCAAGTTTATAATGTATGTGTTTTCTGTCTGTTCGCATTTTCTGTCTGTTAGGATTTCCTGTCTGTTAGAGTTTTCTCTATATGTCTTTTAATGTTGTCTGTCTGTTAGGATTTCCTGTCTGTTAGAGTTCTCTCTCTATGTCTGTTAATGTTGTCTGTCTGTTAGGATTTCTTGTCTGTTAGAGTTCTCTCTCTATGTCTGTTAATGTTGTCTGTCTGTTAGGATTTCTTGTATGTTAGAGTTCTCTCTCTATGTCTGTTAATGTTGTCTGACTATTTAATTTATACAGACATAAATGTTAACTTGTTAGGTTTATACAATCTACTCATTTAAATTGTATAATTAGATATTCACAGATGTCTCCTGACAACGGGACTCCCCTGATAGGTATCAACATTTTTAACATTGATAGAATTTAAATGGTAACGTTTGAAACATATAAAGTATAATTAGATAAATGTACAATAATACAGTTTGAATTAAATGTCGACACTTATTAGTACGTGAATTTCCTGTCTTTTGACTTGCGATGCTGTGAGTTTATTTTTAAACAATGACGAATGTTCGATGTTTGGTGATACAGCTGTGGGTACTAAGTCCATAACTTAATTGTAAATATATCATTATGTAATACAATTATATAGCTCTGGGTACTAAGTCCATAATTAATTGTAAATATATCATTATGTAATACAATGCTCTAACATATTTCGCTCAATGACGTCATTACAATACAATTGATTTCGGTAAATGTAAAAACTGCTGGTGTTGAGGGTTTTTCTCAGTCTGTTATTAAAATCTTCTTGATTTTATGTCAGCAATTAATGGATAAGTTCGTGTTGTCTGTCAGTTTGTAAGATGTCTGGTATTTTAGGGTTGTCTGTCAGTTTGTAAGATGTCTAGAATTTTAGGGTTGTCTGTCTGTTAGATTTTTCTAGTAGTTGGTGTTGTCTGTCAGTTTGTAAGATGTCTAGTATTTTAGGGTTGTCTGTCTGTTAGATTTTTCTAGTGGTTGGTGTTGTCTGTCAGTTTGTAAGATGTCTAGTATTTTAGGGTTGACTGTCTGTTAGATTTTTCTAGTAGTTGGTGTTGTCTGTCAGTTTGTAAGATGTCTAGTATTTTAGGGTTGTCTGTCTGTTAGATTTTTCTAGTGGTTGATGTTGTCTGTCAGTTTGTAAGATGTCTAGTATTTTAGTGTTGTCTGTCAGTTTGTAAGATGTCTAGTATTTTAGTGTTGTCTGTCAGTTTGTAAGATGTCTAGTATTTTAGGGTTGTCTGTTAGATTTTTCTTGTAGTTAGGGTTGTCTGTCTAAGACATAGACTAAAGATAATCTAGTACTACGCTCAGAGAGACCTATTTATAAAAATATTCTCTCAAGTATACATGGACATGGTATAGACTCCGGCATCCTTCCGTCTCGCAAGACGATGGCGCATCACCGTTGGGTTGGGTTGCATTTCCTCGAGTGACTGTGCAGTCCAAACCTTGAGTGACAGTCTTTGCCACAGTTTTTACACACGAGTTCTGTGCTTCCAAATGTTTTGGCCTTTCTCCTAGCTCTTCTGTCTGCAGCCTCCTCCATTCTTCGCTCCTCAGCTACTATGACGCCCTCTTTGACAACTGTGCGCCACGTAGATCGGTCTTCTGCCTTACACTCCCAGTCACTTGTATGTATTTTGGCTGCTTTCATGTCCCTTTGACAGACATCTTTAAATCGCAAGCGTGGGCGACCTGTTTTCCTCTTTCCTGAAGCAAGTTCACCATATAGGAGATCCTTCGGGATGCGGCCGGGGCTCATTCTTTTGACATGTCCTAGCCACCTCAGGCGTCTTTCACTAAGAATTGAGAACATGCTTTGGGTATTGGCACGCGTTAGTACCTCACTATTAGGCACTTTTTCTTGCCATTTAATACCAAGGATGTGGCGCAAGCATCTCAAATGGAAGCTGTTAAGCTTACGCTCTTGTGATGTATAAGTGGTCCATGTCTCGCTCCCATATAGTAGTGTACTGATGACACAGGCTCGATAGACGCACAGTTTGGTTTTCTCCGTTAGCTTGGTGTTTTGCCAGACCCGCTTATTTAGTTTAGCCATTGTTGCGGCTGCCTTGCCAATTCTGCTGTTTATTTCTTCTTCAATGGACAGTGTATTGGAGACCTTGGATCCCAAGTAGGTGAAGCTGTCCACAACCTCCAAGTTTTCATTATCGATATTTATGGTAGGAGGAGGTCGAGTGTCTTGGGCCATGATGTTTGTCTTTTTCAAGCTGATTTGCAGACCAAATTCTTTGCAGGCATTGGAGAAGCTTGACACGAGTTGTTGCAAACCAGATTCTGTATGTGCTGTTAGTGCCGCATCATCCGCAAATAGTAGCTCTCGAATTAGGACATCCGTCGTTTTGGTCTTGGCTCGGAGGCGGGCAGTGTTGAAAAGTCCTCCATCAGCTCTGGTATGTAACCAGATTCCCTCACTGCTATCCTTGAATGCGTATCGAAGAAGTACAGAGAAGAATATTGCGAAGAGTGTTGGTGCGAGTACACAACCTTGTTTAACTCCGCTGCTGACAGGGAAGGCCTCTGACTTAGCTCCATCGAACTGTACTGTGCCAAGCATATTTTCATGGAACTGTCTGATGATGGCAAGTAGGTGAGGGGGACATCCAATTTTTGCCAGTATTTGGAATAGCCCGTTGCGACTGACTAAGTCGAAGGCTTTTGTCAGGTCCACAAATGCAATGTATAGTGGCATCTGCTGCTCTCTGCATTTTTCCTGGAGCTGTCGTATGGAGAACACCATGTCTATGGTAGACCGACCGGACCGGAAACCACACTGAGATTCTGGATAGACGCGGGATGCTAGGCTTTGTAAACGTTTTAGTATAACGCGGGCAAAGGTCTTTCCTACAATACTAAGGAGTGAAATGCCGCGATAATTATTGCAATCACTCCTATCACCTTTGTTTTTATATAGTGTCACTATATTTGCATCCTTTAGGTCTTGGGGGATGTAGCCCTGTTCCCAGCAGAGGGACAGAATCTCGTGCAATGGTTGGAGTAAAGCTGTCTTGCCACTCTTTAGAACCTCTGGTGGTATTCCATCATTCCCAGGCGCTTTTCCACAAGCTAGACTGTCAATTGCTTTGCTCAGCTCTTCCTGTGTGGGCACGACATCAAGTTCTTCCATGAGTGGCATATCTGGGATGTCATCTAGAGCGGTGCTGGAGACTGTGGTAACTGTTGAATACAATTCCAGATAATGCTCAACCCACCGTTTTAGCTGTGCTGCCTGGTCTTGAATAATTTCTCCATTTTTGGACTTTAGGGGAGCAGCTTTTGACGTCAAGGGGCCCGTTGCCTTTTTGATGTTTTCGTACATGACTTTTGCATTGCCCATGTCTGCAGCTGATTGTATACTGGAACAGAGCTTAAGCCAGTAGGTATTGACACATTTACGTGCAACCTTTTGGGCAAGTGACTTAGCTGTTTTTAAAGCATGCAAATTGTCAGGTGTAGGCTTTTCCTTGTAAGCCATAAGAGCTTTCCTTTTTGCTTCAGTGACGGGTTTCATCTCGTCCCAATGTTCATCAAACCAGTCCGTGTTTTTGTGAGATTTTTTGCCAAAGGCTTGTATTGCGGATGTATAGATTGTGTCTCTCAGTTGCGTCCATTTGGAGTCAATGGTGACGCATGGGGACATCTTTGAGAGACTTTCCTTCACCTTGTCTTTGAACAGCTGCGCTATCGCAGGGTCTTTCATGCAGGAGGTATTGATGCGTGGACTTCCCTTTTTCTTTGTGTGGTACGAGTTTTTCCTCATTATTCGTACTTTGCTGGCGACAAGGGAATGATCCGTGTCACAGTCGGCACTGTGATAGCTGCGAGTGAGTAGGACGCTAGCTAGTTGTGCACGCCTGGTGATAATGAGGTCCAGCTGGTGCCATTGGTGGGATCGAGGGTGTCTCCAAGATACTTGATGTATATCCTTGCACTTGAAGAAAGTGTTGGTCACACACAAGCCTCGTGAGCAGCACAATTCCAGAAGCCTTTGTCCATTTTCATTTAACTTTCCTCTTCCAAATAGTCCAAGGCAGGTGGGCCAGGCTTCGTGGTCGCTCCCCACTCTAGCATTGAAATCTCCTAGGAGATAGATTGCCTCGTCTTTGTGGATGCCGGCTATTGCCTGGTCTAACGCTCCATAGAACTGGTCCTTCTCTTCCGGAGTTGAATAGAGTGTTGGGGCATACACACTAAGAATGTTTGCTGGGCCCGCAGTTGTTCTGAGTCTTAGAGTGAGGATCCTCTCCGTGCCTGATGACGGTGGTTCAATGGATGGTAGAAGAGTGTTTTTAACAGCGAAACCCACACCATGCTGTCTAGGTTCGTCTTTCGGTCTGCCTTGCCAGAAGAAGGTGTAATTGGCCTCTTTGAGTGAACCGTTGTCTGGGAGCCTGGTCTCCTGAAGGCATGCTATGTCAATCTTTAGCCTTTTAAGTTCTCTATCGATTATTCCTGTCTTCCGTGTGTCGTTTATGGACTGCAGATCATCAGTGATGCCGGGACACATAGTCCTCACGTTCCAGCTAGCGATTCGAAGAGCTGGGGTCTTCTTTTTCTTTTTTATATTTCTTGGTGCAGGGCTTAGTGGCCCACTTGTTGAGTGGTACTCTAATCTCCACGCACCCAGTGGAGAAGGCAGGCCATGACGGGATAGCACCTATTTGACTGGGGGCTGCCCAGTTTGAGGCGGGCGGTAGCTGTCCAGTGAGACATTGGTAGTCTCTCCCACCGTCGGAAGCAGCCCCTGGCGCCTAGCTCTACGTCAATTGAGCTTTGGCTTATAACCGGTAACTGCTGCTTCCCGTGTTTTGTCGACACCTTGCGGCGACGCTGGAGTGTCCTCGCCAGAGGTGATGCAAGCCTGGGCGGGTAATATGGAGAATTAGCTGCTGCCCATACAGCATATCCCCCCTCTCCACATCAATGGTGTAACCAAGGGAACGACTTGCGTCGATGCAGCTTGGCTGCCATTGGCGTCGCAGGAGCTGCCGGTATGTACATAAGTCTTATGTATAGACCGCCTGTAGGTGCTCCAATTCCTGATTTTCTTTCAGGGTTTACTCCCTTAGCCTTTCCCGCAAGGCAGGTATAGCCGCAAGGCAGCGGAGGATTTGTATTTGGAGTTTTCTTCTCCTAGATGAACTACCAGCCAAGGTTTTAACGAGCATCATCTAGACTAAAGATAATCTAATACAACACAGACATACATAGGTATAAAAATATTCTCCCAAGTATACATGGACATGGTATAGACTAAAGATAATCTAATACAACACAGACATACATAGGTATAAAAATATTCTCTCAAGTATACATGGACATCGTATAGACTAAAGATAATCTAATACAACACAGACATACATAGATATAAAAATATTCTCTCAAGTGTACATGGACATGGTATAGACTAAAGATAATCTAATACAACGATCTGATAGACATAGTTATAAAATATTCTCTCAACTATAATGATATAGACTAAACATAATCTAATACAACGTCAGTTAGACATAGTTATAAAAATATTCTTTCAAGTATACGTGGTATAGACTAAAGATAATCTAATACAACGCTCAGATAGACATAGTTATAAAAATATTCTCTCAAGTATACATGGTATAGACTAAAGATAATCTAATACAACGCTCAGTTAGACATAGTTATAAAAATATTATTTCAAGTATATGTGGTATAGACTAAAGATAATCTAATACAACGCTCAGATAGACATAGTTATAAAACACTTTACAACTCTTCATATGTCATTCCAATATCAAATAAAAGCTATAGAAATAAATAATTGAATGCCAGGCTTTTGAAGAATAAGTGTGCTTAAAGCAATGCACAATGTATTAGTTGGCTGCTTCTTACAGGGGTTTGTTTGTCAAATGGTTTTCTTTGTTTTTAATCTTTGAACTCTTTAAAGGATTTAACTTTATATCTTATCATAAATGCGGATATCAAGACATAAAATAAATAATAATCACGTCAAATAAACAATTCTTTTAACATTTTTCCCTTTTTACAAATCAATACAAGCTTAATTAATGACGTCAATTTCCAATATCTTAAACACTTAAATGACATTTTAAAAAAACAAAACATTCTGTTAATCTGGACAACAAAATATTCATAATTTTAACTCCACTTTTTCAATTCTTTAATTAAGAGTTACTCCCCATAGCGATGACTGACCGACGCGCTAGCATGTTATATATTAGACAATATAAAAGAGCATATATTGATGTTTATTTTACGTTTAATTAATTTCTATTTTGTAAACACTAAAACAAAACAAATAATTGTCTTACACAAAATTGTTTAATAATATACTATATAACTTGCTTGAAAAATATATAATTTTAAGGAAAAATTGCTATTTAAACAATAATGTTCAATTAAAAGTAGGAAAGCTGTAAAATATTATAAGTTATTTCAATTGTACCTGTTCGGTTTGTGCACGTCATTAATTTCATGGTTGCTCTTCAAGCATTCCTTGTGGACTTAAGATGGCAAGCCATTTTATTTCGTACCTAATACATAGTGAACCAATATCAAAAGAAGATTTCGAAAGCCTGGGAAATTTCCCAAAACTTGAGAATTTTGAGCCAAATAATTAGAAATGGAAATTTATAAGGAATCTTCCCCAAATAATTGAATTTTTTAAAACTAAATCAATTTATTAAAAAATTAAATACATTCTTGAATGAAAATAAAATAATTTGAAACACGCTCATTTTCAAATAAGAGATACTTTTATTTTTAGTGTGTCTAGGTTTTTTATTTCGGATCTAGGTATCTGTCTTGACGTTTCGGTGAGGTTTTTAGTGTGTCTAGGTTTTTTATTTCGGATCTAGGTATTTGTCTTGACGATTCGGTGAGGTTTTGAGTGTGTCTAGGTTTTTTATTTCGGATCTAGGTATCTGTCTTGACGATTTGGTGAGGTTTTGAGTGTGTCTAGGTTTTTTATTTCGGATCTAGGTATCTGTCTTGACGATTCGGTGAGGTTTTTTCCCAACATTGTCACTGAAAGCAGAAAGTCAGTTTGTCACCAACCCAGATTGAACACGTGAGCGTTAACATTAAAGATTTCACCAACTCTGCAAAACACTAGCTGGGATACGGCCCTGCCACTAGCTGGGATACGGCCCTGCCACTAGCTGGGATACGGCCCTGCCACTAGCTGGGATACGGCCCAGCCACTAGCTGGGATACGGCCCTGCTACTAGCTGGGGTACGGCCCTGCCACTAACGGGGATACGGCCCTGCCACTAGCTGGGATCCGGCGCTCCCAAATTATTAATTTGTACTATTATTATTATTATTATTAATATTATGTTAGGGCCTTGCCTTATTATTATTATAGATTTAATCAGGGGTTTACAAACGTTTTGCCTCATACTTTATCGATTTTGCTATTTTGCATTTTCTGTAAAGTGACACACATTGGTATTAAATAATTTAAATATTCTTGTTTTCCAGCAGCATTGCCAAGAGAAGGGGACTTGGATGACATTATTTGAAATTTACAAACATTTATGCAACACTAATAATTAGTTGTTCAGCTTATCCAACGTTGGGGCATTATTCTATGTTGTTAAAAATTTGCAATTAGAATTGTTTTTTCCCCTATGCACCAAAACGCACCGCTAGTGTATTCACGATGAAACTTGTAAAACTCACAGTGCATTGTATCATCCATTGCAACACTCACAGTACATAGTATCATCCATTGTAACAATCACAGTGCATTGTATCATCCATTGCAACACTCACAGTGCATTGTATCATCCATTGCAACACTCACAGTACATAGTATCATCCATTGTAACACTCACAGTACATAGTATAATCCATTGTAACACTCACAGTACATTGTATCATCCATTGTAACACTCACATTACATTGATCTTTTAATAATGATGCATATAGGCTGTGAAATGATATTTAAACAATGATGCATATGGGCTGTGAGAAGATCTTTTAATAGTGATGCATATGCACTGTAAAATGATCTTTAAACAATGATGCATTTTGGCTGTGAGATTATCTTTAAACAATGATGCATGTTCGCAGTGAGATGATCTTTAAACAATGATGCATGTGCACTGTGGGATTATCTTTCAACGATGATGCATAAGCACTGTGAGATGAGCTTTAAGCAATAATGCATGTGCACTATGCTTGATGTACCCCTGTGCACTAACTCAACAACTTAATTGTAAAAATATAGTTTTGTTATATAATGTTCTTAGTCAACATTTGCTCAATGACGTCATTTCCAGACATTTTTTAGTAAAAGTGATAGAGGGTATTTCTGTCAATTATTAATTCTCAGTTACATGTCACAAATCTATTGATATGTTAGTTCAGGTTGCCTTGCTGTCAGATATATCTGGCTATATTTCCTAAATGTTAATGTTGTGCGATTGCTAGAATTGCCTGTAAGTAAAAGTTGTCTGCTTGTTAGTCACGTATGTGTATGATGTTGTCCACTTGCATTGCAAACGATATTTCTAATTTCCTTATTGTTATCTATTTGTTTTATAAGGTTGTTTAATTGTTTGTGTTATTAGCTCAGTAAATTCTATAAGACACATTAAAAAAACACTCAGCACTTTTAAGTGGAAATAAATCATTGAACCAAGTTTAAACTCAAAGATAGAACTATGGGGAATTTTCACATTAAAATATTATCTATTGTCATATTTGACGTGCATTCAAATGTATTTTCCATGAAAGCCGCACTAAAAATCACCGCTATCGAACAGCTTAACACGAGGTTATAATTAAGGAAACAAGTGGCCAGATTTATAAGTATACCCTATTATTATTTTCTGTAATTTCGTTAAAATTGTAATCTACAAGTCTCTTTGACAAGGTATTATATCTTTGTATTGCTTAAACATTTTTCTGTTAATTGTTAAAAGGGAGAATTTACACACCAAAATTCTTTTCTTGTTATATTTGAAGTACAATTATATTGTGTATTTTATGAACGTCGCACTAAAAAGCACGGCTATCGACATATTTAATGTGAGGATATAATTTTAAGCGGCCTGATTAAAATAGAAGATTGTAATATTATTTAATTTGACTTCAGTTACATTTTAATGTAAACGTTTTTGTGACATAGTAATATTAATTTGTATTGCTTACACATACTACTGCATGGAGTTATTAATTATGAATAGAAATATGAAATTCGAAGGAATGAAAAAATGTTTTCAGATTCATAGTTAACAGAAAGTTAGAAAACTTTAATTTGTAAATATTTACGCCGTGTATTCTGATTCCTACAACGAGTGACACGAGTGGGCAATGTTTGGTCTACATGTCATCGTCTTTTGTTAATACATTGACAGTATACGGTGTGACCTCTGAACTTACACGCCATCGTCTTTTGTTAGTACATTGACAGTATACGGCGTGACCTCTGTCTACACGCCATCGTCTATTGTTAATACATTGACAGTATACGGTGTGACCTCTGTCTACACGCCATCGTCTATTGTTAATACATTGACAGTATACGGTGTGACCTCTGAACTTACACGCCATCGTCTTTTGTTAATACATTGACAGTATACGGTGTGACCTCTGAAATCATATGTAACGTATTTTTATAGGACAAAACACTTCATCTCGTACAGTTGGAAGCAAAAAAGCCCTATCTTAAGGGAAGATGAAAACATAGACCTATCGTATGGGTAGAAGAAAAAATGACCTATCGTAAGTGTAAAGAAAAATAATAAAGACCGATCGTAAGGGTAGAATCAAGTAAAGACCTTTCGTAAGGGTAGGAACAAATTAAGACCTATCGTAAATGTAGAAAAAAATAAAGACCTATCATAAGTATAGAAACATATAAAGACCTATCGTAAGGATAGAAACAAATAAAGACATATCGTAAGTGTAGAAACAAGTAAAGACATATCGTAAGAGTAGAAACAAAGACCTATCGTAAGAGTGGAAACAAAGACATATCGTAAGGATAGAAACAAAGACCTATCGTAAAAGTAGAAACAAAGACCTATCATAAGGGTAGAAACAAATACCTATCGTAAGGGTAGAAACAAAGACCTATCGTAAGGGTAGAAACAATTAAAGACCTATCGTATAAGTATAAACAAATAAAGACATATCGTAAGGGTAGAAACAAGTAAAGACCTATCGTAAGAGTAGAAACAAAGACATATTCTTCAACATTTACATCCACATTCTCTGCTGTTGTATACAGCCAAATAATTATTTAAGCAACAGAAGCGTATTTGGGTTATATAAGCCCTTGACAAACTAATTTTTAGCACATTTGACACATGGGTAGTAAATACTTTAAAAGGTGGGAAATACAAATTTGGCATAAATTGAAGTATTAGCAATCGGCGTCTTTAGCAACTGCCCCAATGCAAAATTTGTGTTTACGCCTCGGTCCAACAAAGCAAATGTAATACTCATTTAAAACCTCCAAAATCTAAATGAAGACGTTTATACATGAACTCATTCAACACTCAGTTACTTGGTCCATGTTACAAACTTAACACTGTGTTTATACATTAACTCATTCAACACTCAGTCACTTGATCAATGTCACAAACTTAACACTGTGTTTATGCATTAACTCATTCAATGCTCAGTCACTTGATCCATGTTACAAACTTAACACTGTGTGTGATTGTATCATGAATATTTAGATTGACAATTAGTTTATTCAGGAGACAGGAATTTGTCAGACTGGTGATGAAGCGCTGATTTTGTTCAACTGAAATATTTTGTTTGTTTACGTCCATGTTCTTCTCAAGATGAACGCCTAGTTTGTGATTTTTTATTTTTTTTTACATAAATTATATTAGCACACGCGTCATTCTAATAAGTTTACCTTACAATATCAGTGCCGTAGAACAGGGGTCTTCATCTAGCTGTCTTCTAGCCGCGTGTCACTCTAATAAGTTTACCTTACAATATCAGTGCCGTAGAACAGGGGTCTTCATCTAGCTGTCTTCTAGCCGCGTGTCACTCTTTCGATGTTCAAAAGAGGAAATATACTTACATACGAAAATATTAATACACATATAGTTTTAATTTCAAAACTTATGTTAGTGTATTTTATAAAAAAAATGGGAAGTTTCTTTTCATTTGTAACTTACAGCTCTTCCGTCAATTTGTGTTGTAGCTTCCAGTTATCTCCCCTACTATATCGAAACATTCAATTATCATTGCTTCACCAGCAGAAAAAAAAATTATAAAGAATCAGAGAGAACAATACATTTATCTAATCTGGTGTGAGCGTTCCACATTTTTAGATAGTTTATTCCCAAATTAACTTGTCAATAGTTTAACTTGCCCCGTCCAATGTTCAATTAGAACTTATAATCTTTGAACCACTCTTTTCTTCTTTTCATTGTTTTAAAAATTATAAACAAATAGGCATTACTTGTGTTTTCCTTGTTAACTTACGGAATAATTTTAGCGACACGTGCGTTGTTTAGTAACGTCCTTTTAAGCTTTCGTATAACCATTTTTATAAAACTTATAAAGCATTTACTATGTAGACAACAAAGTCAAGTTTATTATACACTATATGTCGGATATTGGATATTTTTTTCTTTGAAGAATTATAGATTGAATCAGTGAAATTAGCTTGTTGAAACCTAATAATTCATGACCTTTTAGTCCTATTTAAAGAGATCGATATAAAGTGACATAGCACTTGAATAAAATTGCTGATTTTCTTGTCAGTAAAAAAAGAATGGAAAAACGGATGGTTAATATTCCAATATGCTAAAGTACTTTCAATAAACGTATAGTTCTATATAATTATATGTAAATACAGTTTAAAACCCCATTTTTCTATCGAATTGTATGTTTCTATACATTCTTTATCAAACGTCCATATAGAACAGTAAGTAATACAAGTCTTTAATATCAAGTGTCATACAACTGTAGCCTATAAATAAATTAGCATTTTTATGACGAAATAATTTCTAATTTAAATCTATTAATTTTCCAAAATTTGGTAAAAAAATTTTTTAAATAAAATAAACCTCTAGCTTTTATCGTAAATATATTGGCGGTGCTTTGTGGTGCATCGCTAGCGGGAAAAACAATTCCCATTGTAATTTTTTAACAACATGGAATAAATTGAATTTTTTTTTAAAGTTTCTAAATTGTATGTTTAAGAACACAAATTTACCAGAAAATAAACCACATTTACATAATTTAAATTACAGAAACTAAGATAGCAGCAGCTGATAACCATTAACAACTGTTAGTAAATGATAAATAAACATATATGTAAGTTAAAGAATAATCAACATGCACTCATTATTTAAATATGATTATTTATTTGTAATAATCATATATGATTTTGTCGATTGTAGTTATTTTAAACTATCTATAATTATCGTCATTACTGTATCATTATTAAAGCCTAAGAAACTTTAGCGCCCCATTATTGTACACTGTTTGTATTTTGTTAGTATATTTTACTTGTGTATTTTGTTAGTATATATTACACAAATAAAAGCATATTAGAAATAATAGCCATTAGTTTTAATATGCAGAGTACATTATCTCATTTTGTTATAAAAATTAAACAAACTGTTAAGTGTTGTGGTATCATTGTTCGCTTACGAACGTATTTTAGCGACATGTTTCTTGTTTAGTAGCGTCCTTTCAAGCTGACATATAATCATTGAATACAATCTATTTTCTGTTGTAACAACAAAGTCAAGTTTTGTTGTTTAGTAGCGTCCTTTCAAGCTTACATATAATCATTGAATACAATCTATGTTCGGTTGTAACAACAAAGTCAAGTTTTGTTGTTTAGTAGCGTCCTGTCAAGCTGACATATAATCATTGAATACAATCTATGTTCTGTTGTAGACAACAAAGTCAAGTTTTGTTGTTTAGTAGCTTCCTTTCAAGCTGACATATAATCATTGAATACAATCTATGTTCTGTTGTAGACAACAAAGTCAAGTTTTGTTGTTTAGTAGCGTCCTTTCAAGCTGACATATAATCATTGTATGCAATCTATGTTCTGTTGTAACATGGGCAACAAAGTCAAGTTTTGTTGTTTAGTAGCGTCCTTTCAAGCTGACACATAATCATTGAATACAATCTATGTTCTGTTGTAACAACAAAGTCAAGTTTTGTTGTTTAGTAGCGTCCTTTCAAGCTGACATATAATCATTGAATACAATCTATGTTCTGTTGTAACAACAAAGTCAAGTATTATTTCTACTTTAACCTTGGGTCTTTTATGTTCTTGTGTTTCAAGTTTTAATCATTTAACAAATGGTGTTATTCTTGTCTGTTACAGCTACACCACAGTGATAAATGTGGTCCCAATTTTTCGTATTTGTTCTTTTTTTCTCAATGTTTTCTTTGGTGGATGTGTCCAATACAGAGATGCATATTTAAATATTGGTCTCTCAAATGTGAGGTAGCATTTTAGTTTTATAATTTTATAACATTTGTTTACGCCTTTTTAGCGCATTTTCGAGAAGTCGAATGCGCTATTGCACCCGTTTTGTCCGTCCGTCCGTCCGTCCGTCTGTCATCACCCTAGATCTCAGCATCCATAAGTCCTAGACCCATGATGTATATATGTTTTTTGTATGTCCTGACCTGCCATTTGTGCATCAACACTCAGTTACTCGATCCGTTAAAAAAACCCGTTAAAACTACCAAAAAACATTGCGAATCGAGAGATAACACTGGCGCAGGCAACGGCCGCCATTGCCGGAAGTCTTAGTATTATCAAAAGTATTAGTTTTTTTTTGTTCACGTCATTAGAATATGTGTAAAAGTTTAGAGAGTTTTACGTCATCATTTGTGGTGACTTAAATCAAGATCTTAGCGACCCAGGGGCAGAAATTGAAAACTTTTTCGATACAAGCTTCAACATTCAGCTACTTTCACCAAGATTGGCAACCACGATCTATCAAACAACAATTGACGGAGTATTTGGGCGATTAGCTGATTACAATTTAGAATGTTTCATTTATGAGTCCTATTTCAGTGACCACAAACCACTTGTAGTTAGATTAAAGAGAAAATTTTAAAAAATTAAATGTAAAGAAATGACTTTTAAATTTAAAAAAATTTCAGGTATATTCATTACACAAGAAAATTCATAAAAATAAATCTAAAATCTAAACACAATTACTGATAACTACATAATGCTGATATCTAACATAAGTACTGATACATAATACGAAATGCGCTAACACGTCCTGTGTCCAAATAGGGACCAGGCTTAACATGCTTTCTTTATAAGGTTGCTTTTGTTTTTTGTTTTTTTTTTAAAAAATTTCATAGACAGGTGGATTCTATGGTTGCTTTTAATTTATTATGACCTTTAAGTATTTTCATCTGTAGCTTCGGTTTGTTCTTTTCCTTGAATAAAAATTTATTGAATTGATTTCTTTCTTTTCTTTGTGTATCTTAACAATATGTATAAGTTAAACATGTGACAAAGCTAGTGTAAAATTTACATAGCTTTGATTACGGTGTAGCTATTGCCGCCCTTGCTCGATTCTAGCAATTTATTTCTTTTAATAAAAAAACAACAACCCACAGTAGTAAAGAGACATTATATAAATTAAATTTTGTAAAGCAAAGTAATGTACAAGGCCATATATAATGTTAATTGAATATATATTTGTTTATGTCATGTAAATAAAAGGACAGTCTGGTCGAGCGGCAGTCATGTCTCCTTCTTAGATTGCGCACAGAGCTACATGCAAACACAATTACTTGTACTATTTTGGTTTGCTAATCAAAGTATTTTAGTGACTTTTACGGTGTTTGGTCGCGTATTTTCCATCTGACGAATAACCCTTTTCTACAAAATATAAATACCTACATTGGTCGACAACAAAGACATGTTTATTATAGAATCTGTGCCAACTATAAATTAGTGGTTTATGAAATAATCTATAAACAGACACGTGCGTTTTTTTGGAATCGGACCCAGTCTGTATCTGAGGTAGGAGAACCTTAACATTTCATTGACATTGTATCCCTATTTATAGGGATCGAGAGCAAGTGACTTTGCACTTGAATCAAATATATTTATTCTCTATTCCAGAGAGACTATTACAGGTTAGCGTTGCTGAAACTGTAAAGTAAGCATATATGCAAAAATAAATATAAAAATGTTATGGTTTGTTGTATTGGAAAAAAAATACAGTTTTAAAATCGATTTTGTTATTTGAATTGTATATTTATAAACATTTTTTTGACATTCATAGAAAGAACTATTAATTAAAGTCTTTACCATTAAGAATTATTAAAATATATATATTTACCATTTTTAAAAAGAAGATTTTTTGTGAAAAAAAAAATTCTTAGTATTAATTGCTAAAGTAAGTTGTCTAAGGAAAAGAATAAATTTCTATTAATTTTAAAAGGACTGGTGCTTTGTGGTGCATCGTTAACGTGAAAAACAATTTCTATTACCAACAAGTAACAACATAGAAATTCAATTAAAATAAACTCACATGACTAAAAAAAAAAAAAAAAGCGTCATTGAACCCTTCTATTATATTATAGTACGCACCAATATGATGGGTTTATTTATAGAGCGGTAAAAGTGAGTGTAAGAATCATTGATGTGAAAATATTCAACATAAAGACTTATAATTATAAACGATACTTAATGCTAATCGAGCTCCCCTTTGAAATTGAACACTTTTCTCACACATCAGACTTGGGTAATGTCATAATTTCGGCTGGGCTCTGGGCCGCATTATCTGAGTAGTAAGAATTACGTCCGTCATGATCTTCTAGAGTGGATGTGACTGCTATAAGTCAACACGTCACTAGTTAGGGACGGATCATTATCACATCGCTAGTTTTATTAATGAAATTTTTAAGTAGTCTAATTTTAAAATTAATTATTTATTGCCAGGGTAAATCTTTTTTAAAACATTTAGATATATTTTCATCACTACTATATATAATTTATATCAGTTACGTAGCAAGTGTGTACTTTACCAATTGTTGTTAGATGATAGCGTAGCTCTTAAAACCTTTCCTGGTTTCAATCCATTAATTTCTTCTAGTGAAATTAAATCCACAATATACATAGTTATTAATTAATTAAAGTGTTACTTACAAAGCT
>MUZC01001145.1:94218-107073 GCA_002072015.1 Radix auricularia | reverse complement strand
CGGTGCGCAAAATACAACCCCTATTATTATTATTAAATAAATACTTTGCGTACATTTCATAAAGTTTAATAATTCGTATTTATCAAAAAAGGACAAGTTAGTTGGTCTTTAAAAAAAAGGTTGGCGCCGTAGGCGCCCAAAAAACGGGGGCGCCGCAGGCGCCACGGCGCCTGGCACAATCTAGTTAAATAATAATACTATAAGATTATGAAAACTATGATAATCATACGTTTTCTCTTTGTATATGCCCTTTTGTAACAAATTTAAGTTAAAATTACTCATTATTACTGTAATAGCCTAAAAGAGCCAACCATTTTATCAAAGTGGTATGCCACTTGACGTTGCTCCCTGTAAAAAGGGAGACAAAACAAATTAGTAGTTAGATCTTTAATCAACACATAATACTTTCTATAGCAAAAGTAATTTAAGATATAAAATAGTATAATTACATATGTTCTTCGTTCTAGCTCCTATATATATATATATATATACTTTAAAAAATTAATTATCTTAGACCTTACAAAATGTTAATACTTTCACCTTACAATTCAGCACATAGTACGTAAGTACAGCAGCACTTATAGATAGACTTTACATATATGAATATATGTAGACATAAATAATTTTAAACTAAGACCTTATATAATTGAATATACTTGTACCTTATAAAAATTTTTACGCTGACACCTTACAAAAAATGTATATATTAAGACCTTAAAAAAGTCATATACTTTTACTTAAAATAATGTATATGTTTAAACTTTACAAAATTGTAAAAACTAAGATCTTACAAAGATGAACTTGATAAAATACTTGTGTCACGAACACATAGGGTAATTTTTATATTTTAAAACAAAAATGTGTTGTGTGTGTGTCTGTGTTTATTGTCTATTCTTTTAATATTTTTTTTTTATTTAAGAATAAGTGTTTTATGAGATTTTATATAGTATAATTGATTAAACATTAATTTATAACAACATTAAATATTTGATTTATTGAGATTATCAGGGCATTAGTAAGTATGATATGTTGAAATAATGATAATAAATAATACAAGATATGACTCGCAGCGTAGCATGCGCCGCAGACTTCCTCATTAAAAAAATGCAAAAATGTGATTAAGGCTGAGAGAACGGACACAAACAGAAGCACGAAGTAAGGAAACAATTGAGTGAACGTGGAGACGTAGGTCTACACAGCGGTTGTTGTTACCTGCCCTTAACTCTTCACTACCATCCCTTGCCAACCATATACTGTGATTTGTTGTTGTTACCTGCCCTTCACCCTTTACTACCACCCCTTGCCAACCGTATACTGTGATTTGTTAGTGTTACCCATCCTTCACCCTTTACTACCATCCCTTGCCAACCATATACTGTGATTTGTTGTTGTTACCTGCCCTTAACCTTTACTACCATCCCTTGCCAACCATATACTGTGATTTGTTGGTGTCACCTGCCTTTCATCTTTACTACCATCCCTTGCCAACAATATACTGTGAATTGTTGGTGTTACCTGCCCTTAACCCTTTACTACCATTCCTTGACAACAATATACTGGGATTTGTTGTTGTTACCTGCCCTTCACCCTTTACTATCATCCCTTGCAAAACATATACTGTGATTTGCGGAAACTTGGGCTAGTCATTTTCACCAAAAATTAGGGATATAAACGGACAGAAATAAAACAATATTTTTATTGTAATTGTTACATTTGTTGCTTGAACACAAGACATTACAACCACTCCACAGCGAATCATATTTTATTCTGAGAAGGTGTGCCTCCCCCCCCCCACACCTTTTTACATGTCATCCTAATACACTTGCCCTCTGTGATATCTTGACTCCAGCGGGTATCATTTGCTATGATCATTTTAGAATAATCGTTTAAGAATAATTTAAATATTTACCGTATGAGACCACATATAATTTAAATACATAACTATCTTTGGTTCAGACTGAATGAAGGCTTGTTAAGTGTTAAGAGTAAGTCAGCAAATCTCTATCTCTGCTTTAACATTTCGAAAGAGTTCTAAATAGATCACTTTACTCTTCCCAAAACAAAAAGTTTTGCAACAAACGCAGACATTATGCTTTTATGTTTTATTAATTGAAACTGGTTATTTTCAAGTTCAAATAATGTTTGTCCTCTTCGGCTAAAAAAAAAGTTCATAAAGAATTATTCCATTTTTTAGTTAATTATGTAACAAATTATTAAAGTTTGTTATTTTGTTTACCTCAGTATCCCTGCTCTCCACCAAAGTCTAAAGATATTTGCTCTCATTTGTGTTATAATTTAACTTTCAAAATATTACCACACTTAGATCTCCGTTACATAATCAAATCAAATCAAAGTCAGACAATTTTAATAAAGTAAAATGATATCTATTTAAGCAGTATTATATGTTTACTTTCGTGCTAAATAGGATTATTTTGTAAAAGTAGGTATCTATTATTGTAATGTATGTTTTGAAATGCTTATATTTTTTTTTTAGTAAACTAAATATAAAGAGTTGGGTTCTGATTATTTTATTTTTCCATTAATAGGTCACATTTAATTAACTAATAGAATAATGCACATGTATTATTAATCTGAAACCATATATAGATCACGTTAAATGACGATAAATTATTTACCGAAATATTCTAAGTCTAAGTAATTTCATAACCCCAAAAGTTTGTAGCATAACACAACTAATCTGTTCTGCTATGCAAGAAATAAGGAAAAATAATCATTTTGTTTACGTAGACACATATAAAAAAATAATAACAATCTGACTGAAAAGTGTGTTATAAAAAAAGTATTATTAGCACATTGGAAAAACCATATAATTTTTTTTTTGAACTTTTCCTCGAACTTCTATCTTTATATTAATTAATAACGGTTAAAGCATTTAAAATAAATCGTTGATTATTCCTTTATTTCCGCCCCTGCATTTTACATAGATTTCTAACATCGGGATAAATATTAAAATCACAACGCAAATTAGTTTAGAATATAAGGCTACTCTCTATTGCCTATTCATATAATTTGACATTATTTAAAAGTACAAGTTAGGTCAGTTTAGGAGAGCAAATGGCTCGCATGACACAGTTGGCACGCATCGCTTCATTATATATGCTCGCATCTTTTCATTAGCCGGCACGCATCGCTTCATTAGCCGGCATGCATCGCTTCATTAGCCGTTACGCATTGCTTCATTAGCCGGCACTCATCGCTTCATTAGCCGGCACTCATCGCTTCATTAGCCGTTACGCATTGCTTCATTAGCCGGCATGCATCGCTTCATTATAAATGCTTTTATCGCTTCATTACCCGGCACGCATCGCTTCATTAGCCGGCATGCATCGCTTCATTAGCCGGCACGCATTGCTTAATTAACCAGCACGCATCGCTTCATTAGCCGGCACGCATCGCTTCATTAGCCGGCACGCATCGCTTTTCATTAGCCGGCACGGATGTCTTCATTAGCCGGTACGCGCCTAAAATATTACTTCCTGAATCAATAATATAAACATGTCATTCTATTAAATATAAAAAAGTTTTATAGACCAGGGCTTCTAAGACTTTTCAGTATGTTTGACCTACAGCACTGTATCCATTGCCCAGAAACCAGTGAGATTTTGCCTGTATTGACGTGGTACCGACACGAGGCGCTATATGGTTTAACGAGCAAAATACCCGTGCTACGCTACGGGGTAGGCACAATAGGAATAACTTTATTTTGGTTTTGGGTCTCAAATTCAACTTTAAAATGAATGTAAACGCATCTGAAAAGTAGGGTAGTGATAAATCGAACCCAATTTTAATCAAAACAACGTTATGTGTGTCGAGAAAAATAAAAATATTATTAATTTAAATATTACCCATCAATTTTGGTATATCTGCTTTAATATAGCATCATTATTATCATCCGTGGATTGCTCCACCACATCCTTCCAGCTACAGCCCATGTAGGGCCCTGGTCTGCTCCACCACATCCTTCCAGCTACAGCCCNGGTAGGCACAATAGGAATAACTTTATTTTGGTTTTGGGTCTCAAATTCAACTTTAAAATGAATGTAAACGCATCTGGAAAGTAGGGTAGTGATAAATCGAACCCATTTTTAATAAAAACAACGTTATGTGTGTCGAAAAAAATAACAATATTATTAATTTAAATATTACCCATCAATTTTGGTATATCTGCTTTAATATAGCATCATTATTATCATCCGTGGCTTGCTCCACCACATCCTTCCAGCTACAGCCCCTATAGGGCCCTGACCTGCTCAACCACATCCTTTCATTCAGATCGATTGATGACTTTCTTTCACCATGCTCGAACCCCTTTAATAACGCATGCTATATACTCTACCAGGATAACAAATGTCGTTAACAGTTACAAAAATCTAACTGGCAAGGCTCACTTTCTTTTCACGTGAATCAAATCATGAAAACAATATCTTTCCACATTATTCCTTTGGTTCTTAGAAAACACACATTTCATTTATAGTCTAAGCATTATATTACTTCAATACGAATAGAATATGCTTAGCCAGATAATATTTGTGAATATTGTGGCTTGGGGAGAGAGGAAAATATGGTTTATTTGATATCAAGGCACATGTTCCTTTAACTTGTATAAAAACATAAGAACAATGCTGCTTTTAAGACAATGATGAGAAATTGATCTCCTTATAAATGTTATGTCAATCATTCTATATTCCCACGCATTTTTCTAATAGTAACAATTCACTTTATATCAATCTTTATTCCCGTTGTACATTATTCATCTAATAAACTCAAAACAGCTTGGCACAAAATGAGTTGTTGTCAGTGTGCTTTTTTTTTCGACATAACACGCACTTTCTTATGCTATATCCTACTTATAAGTAATAATACCCGTGATATTTCTTTACACTTGATATATTTACACCTTAAAGAACATTTTTTACCTAAAGCGTATGTCATGCAACCGCATTGTTCGAGAAACGTACCCAATTTTTTAAAATGGATGTTTCATCATTCGTTAGGACTTTGTTTCTAGGCTTAGCATGGCCTTAGTCAAATTAATAGGATTATTTTATGGGTCAGATATTAATTATGTGAATATTAATGCTAAATTAAGGTATGTATGAGTTAATTTGTTTTAAAGAAACACCTTAAATCGCAAGGTTTGAGCTGAAAATGTACCCCTTTCTATCTACACCGTAGAAATTTATTATTATTTTTGTTTGTACATTTACTTTTTAAAATACTGGTTGTCATGTTAGAGGCGCAACATTAGCAGACATAAAAATAACCAAATCACACACACATTCGCACATAGCCCCTCCCCTCCCCCCACACACACAAATCATTATGATTTTTACGTCTATATTTTCAATTTTAAAAAAGTAATCAAGAGTTTAAACTTTTCCAAAAGGATATTATCAGTGGCTGAGAAATAGTGCCACTCAGGGATCTGTGATATTATAAAATCATGACCCTAGAAATGAAATGCACCCTTCAAATAGTTCACAAAATTGCTCCTCTTTAAAAAAAAATACAATTCCGCTTTTTAACCCCACTCTTACAACAGTGTATAAACACTTATACACGTACCATAATATTATTTAAAATCCCGGCGCAAGGGCTCATTTCTTCTAAAATCAAGCATAATGTAAAAACCATCTCTGAAAAAATCATTGGAGATTGTTCTTCTCATTAACAGTTTTTAAGTCACATTCAATGATTTCCCGTTATCTTTTATTCAAGCACCCATGCAGATCGCATCGGCAGAAACTTGTGTTCATAACACTAACGGAATTTTTCATAATCCAGTGCATAATTTTAACTATACATAAAAGATTACGTGGTAACGTCTTTTCAATATTTAATTTCACTTTTAGCAATCTATGAAATAAATCGTTATTTCACAACTAAAACAAACACACAGTCACACGCACACACAGACGCACATACACACATAAACATAAACACACTCACACACATGCATATTCACACAATCAGATTATAATCAAGATAAAAAAGTAACATCAAATAAATTAATAGAATAAAAGATTCATGACGCCACTTTATGTTTTTTTTTATTTTACGGCGCGCAAAACCACACCCTCTGTTAATCTCAAACCCAAAATCATTATGATTTTTACGTCTATATTTTCAATTTTAAAAAAGTAATCAAGAGTTGCGTGGTATAGGGGCTTCTGACGGACTGACGGACGGAAATGTGCTTAGGCGCATTATTATATAGATATCAAAACAGTTGACATGAATTCTGTTAGTTTTATGTTACATTTGATACCGACATGAGGCACCATATCTAATATATTAAGCTGAAAGTTTGTTTGTTTGTCTGTTTGTTTGTTTGTTACCAATACAAATCCACACCGTTGGACCCAGGGTGGTGAAATTTTGCAGGGGACCCCACTTTGACCTGGAATAGGTCATAGGCTATGTTTTAACTCAAGCTGACCACCCCTAGGGTAAGGGGGCCATGTTTTTGTTTTTTTCCTTATATGAGCAATATAAAAAATGAAAATCACTCAAGATTATTTTTGTCAAAATAGTGCGCACTGTGCAGGAGTCTAATATTAACATTCCCTAAGCGGGAAAACCCCATTAGTTTTAGACTATAATATTTCCATGACATATCCCCAATCTTTACTTTACATGTAACTCACGGAATTAAATCTATACCCTGAAACTTATTGCAACTTCAAAAAATACATTATCATCAAGGCATAATCATAGTCATTAAGATAAACACATCATCAGCACCACACCGTTGGACCCAGTGTGGGGGAATTTTGCAAGGGACGACAATTTTACCTGGAATAGGTCATAGGCTATGTTTTAACCCAAGGTGACCACCCCTAGGGTAAGGGTGCCAATTTTTTGCTTTGTTCCTTATATAAGCAATATAAAAAATTAAAATCAAGAATTCTCTTATTTCGCGTATTATACAACTCTCCGTGTAGGTAGAAGCATGGCACTTTTGTAAATTGTTGAGTAGCCTCTTTGAACGATTATTGGCGTAAATATGTTTTAGAAATCACAAAAAGTTTGGCCCGGGGGCCCAAAAACTATTTTTGTAAATACTTAAAATCGATACTTATCCACTTTCCCGAGTAGGTAGAAGCATAAAACTTTGGGAATTTGTTGAGTACACTTCCGCAATTGTAACATGTTGAAAAAATATTTAAAGTATCACTCATTGGGGGCCGGGGGCCCAAATGTATTTTTCCTTATATAAAAACTGACTCATCACTAATTCTTCAATTTCACTTATAGGTAGAAGCATGAAACTTTGCAAAGTTGTTGAATAGCCTAATGTGACAATTATTGGCGGAAAATAATTTAAAATATCACACTCATGGAGGCCAGGGGCCCAAAAGCGTTTTTCCCTTACAAGGACTATATAAAACATGAAAATCACTAATTATCCTATTTAAAGCTAGGCAGAAGCATGACACTTTGGGAAGTTGTTCAGTGCACTTTTCCGGTGGTAACAGGCGAAAACAATATTGAAATTATGACTAATTGGGGCTGGGGGCCCAAGTATATTTTTTCTTCTATGAAAGCGGACTCATCAGTTATTCTCCGACATCCAGTGTAGGTAGAAACATGAAAGTTTACAAAGTTGTTGACTAGCCCATTATGGCAATAATAATCGGGAAATTATTTTAAAATCCCACTTATGGGGTCCGGGGGCCAAAATTTTTTTTCTCTTACATGGGCTACTTAAAATATGAAAATCACTAATTATCCTATTTCCCGCGTAGGCAGAAGCATGAAACTTTGCAAAATTACTCAGCAGCTTATTGTGACAATTTTTATAGAAATAATTTTAGATATCACACTCATGGGTGCCGGGGGCCTAAAAGCATTTTTTTCCATTACAAGGACAAAATAAAATATGAAAATCACAAATTATCCTATTTCCCGCGTAAAATTTTTTTTTCTCTTACATGGGCTACTTAAAATATGAAAATCACTAATTATCCTATTTCCCGCGTAAGCAGAAGGATGAAACTTTGGGTAGTTGTTCAGTACAGTTCCACGATGGTAAAAAATGAATATAATATTTACATTCTCACTTCTTGTGGGCTGTGGGCCCAAATGAAGTTTTTTTTCTTTATGTTAGCTTTAAAAAAACTGAAAATCACTAATTCTCCTTTTTCCCGTGTAGATAAAAACATGAAAATTTTGGCAGCTATCCAGTACACGTCCATGATGGTAACAGTTGAAAACAATATTTAAATTCTCACTTTCTTGGGGCCGGGGGGCCCGCATGTTGTTTTTCTTATTTTAACAAATTTACTCATCCCTAATCCTCTAACTTTCCGGAAGATGCATAAAACTATGTTATGTTGTTGAATAGCCTCTTGCCGAGATTATTGGAATTTTTTAAAATTTAGAATTTAATTTCATGGAGCTGGGGGCTAAAAAATTTAATTTCTCCTTTTACTGAATATTGCAATTTTTCGTTTTTCCGTTTATGTAGAAACATGAGAATTTGGGAAGTTGTTTAGTACACTTCGGAAAATGGTAACAGGCAAAGAATATCTTAAGTATCACTCAGAGGGAGCCGGGGAGCCTCAATGTATTTTTTAAAAATATAAAACTGATTCATCACTAATTTTCGGATTCCCCATGTAGTTAGAAGCATGAGACTTTAAGGAAACTGTTGAGTACACACCCGGGCTGGTAACAAGCGAAACAAATATTTAAATTGCCACTCAATGGGAGACGGGGAGCCAAATGTATTTTTTTTTCTAAAATACAAAGTTAATCACAAATTCTTCAACATCCTGTGCAGGTAAAAGCATGCATATTTGAAATTGTAGCAGGCAAACTTATCACTCAATTGCACTTTTTTCACCTTATATTAGCTAAATTACAAATAAACAAAAACTTTGGATACTCTGTAAATGCATTTTTTTTTAAAACTCGGAAGATACAAATTTGAAGACCTATGTTAAAATTCGATTGGTCAATAAAATAATATTTTTTCAATCTTTTGTGACCCTTGGCCCCTAATCTCTTTTTCGTTAACGTTTAAAACATTTTACCATTCGTTACCACTCTATTTTTTAAATCAAATTTGGACTAACAAACATATTCATCATGATCCAAGTGGAAATAAGCTGTTGTTTTGAACTATACAATTTGCAACCATAGGGCCACGGACACAAATTTTAGTTTTTAAAAATAAGTTTTAATTTTTAATAGCAAAAACACATTTTAGGACTGGAGACCGGTTTGTTATTTTTAACATTAGTTATGTAAAAGGTAATTTAAAAATTGTCTATTGAGTTAATGGATAAATTATTGAACAAAAGAGATTTTTAAAATAATACAATTTCCAATGGGGTTATGATCTTTTAACGTCTGTTCCAAGACGGTTTAGTTAATATATTTAGCATATCAATCACGATTTAGATTGAAATCAAAGGGATATTGAATTAGTGTTTACCGCTTCTAAGCGCTAACTGAAATCTTAAAATACCGCTGCAAAGCGCGGGTAATTAGCTAGTGGTCTATATAACAAACAACATTTGACATGAATTGAGTCAGCTTTATGCCACACGTCATCCAACAATATTAGAATAGAATAGTCACTTGTCTTTTACTTGTCTTCAAAGATTTTTATGATCATAGTCGGTACCCAATTCAATTTACCAAATTATGTTCTTTATTGATAAATGCTGGTACTATGAATTATTTTAAAGAAATCTTGCTTGACATTAAAAGATGTCAAATGGTGGGTATAACTTATTAGGAAATATATTATTATTTAAATATAAGTAGTTCAACATACTGTCAATGACTTTCAATTTTGTTATTAATGACTTAAAAACATTGTGTTTTTTTAAAAAAAAATATCATTGTCCTTATAAAACAGGTTATTTAAAAGTTTACACATTTGAAGTATTTACATAAAATGGAGAAGTTTGTACGTTAAAAAACTATTATTACATTTTAAGAAGTAATTATTCATTAACAAATTAAAAATAAAACATTTAAACATTTTTTATAAATTTTGTCGATTAAATTTATTTTAATCGATAAAAAATTACCAAATAATCGAGAAATGAATCGATAATTTCCGCAACCCTATAAAACAGCATAAAATACAGACAAGATTATATTTTTTTCTTATCTAGTTTTAAATAGTTGGGACGAAAATAATTGTATATGAATGTTATTGTATCCCTAATTATAGGGATCGAGTTCAGTGGCATGCCACTTGTATAAATATGTAATGATTCGTCCTCAACCACAACGCCTTGATATAGATTGACATCCGTATAGCTTAATCTTAATAAGTTAATTTTAAGGGTTACCAAAGAATAAATAATGTAATAAATAATGTGTATTATCTTTTATTAATTTATGTGTGTGAACTTCGGGTTAAATTATTTTAAAAAATGTTGTTGTTTTTTTAAAATTTGACTTAACACAAATTTATAATGTCTCACGGTATTATATATCAAATATAAAATTAGATTTTAAAAAAATGAAATTAAAAAGTTCTAACCTTAAGACAACACAATGTTACTATATATTTCTATCGGAGCGTTTTGGTGCACAGATTACAGGCAATACACAATAATGCGCATTAGAAGTTGCAATAAAGTTCTATTTTATGATAGTATTCTTCATCAATGACAAAATATAGACACACTTTCTACACTAATACAATTTGAAATATTGCTTTAGTACTCAGAATATGTGTGGATCTCTAAAAATTGTGTCATTGAAAAATGTTGAAGGAAATAATCTTAAGCATTGATTAGTATTTGTTCAGTTACCATGGTCTTCCATTCGTATTAAAATTTATTGGTCATAGCAATCATCACATTTATATCAACTTTTTAAAGCTGATAGTACTTAAAAAAGTTTTTGTTCTAGCTTAAATGAAAGAAGTCATTTCATGTTATCAAAAAGTATTATGTAACTATTGTTAAAATATAAGTTTGTGTAAGTTTTTTTAACTTTAATCAATTAAGTTGCTAATTAATTGTCACGAAATAAACTTTCTTGGGACTTTTTTGAACTGATTCCTTTCTATATAAATGTTTATGGGATTTTTAAAAATAAAATGTTTAAAGAAAGTTAACAGGCCTTGACTTACTACTATCTTACAACATCAGACTTGTACATGAAACTTTGTGTGGTCCTGTACTACTATCTTACAACACCAGACTTGTACATGAAACTTTGTGTGGTCCTGTACTACTATCTTACAACACTAGACTTGCACATAAAACTTTGTGTGGTCCTGTACTACTATCTTACATAAACAGACTTGTACATGAAACTTTGTGTGGTCCTGTACTACTATCTTACAACACCAGACTTCTACATAAAATTTTATGTGGACCTGTACTACTTTCATACAACACCAGACTTGTGAATAAAACTTTTTGTTGTCCTGTACTACTATCTTACAACACCAGACTTCTACATGAAACTGTGTGTTGTCCTGTACTGTCAGTCTTAACGAGTGGCTTATTTTAGATGAGAAATAATATTATCTAAACAAAGAATAAAATCTCTATGGAAGGTAAGTCATGTTTAACTATAAATTTTCGTCAATAATTCATGTAAACAATTCATATCATTAAATCACCTGAAAAATATATATGACATCCGTCGTCATAAAGGGACATTATCATTGACTCCTGCTCTTCCCCCTCTTCTTTCTCCTGGCTCTTCTCACTTCCCCAACCTCCACTTTCTCCAGGCTCTTCTCTCTTCCCAAACTTCCCCTTTCTCCAGGCTCTTCTCTCTTCCCCAACTTCCCTTTTCTCTAATCTCTTCTCTTATCCCCAATTTCCCTTTTCTCTCAGCTCTTCTCTCTTCCCATAAGTCCCCTTTCTCCAGACTCTTCTCTCTTCCCATTTGCCCATTTCTCCAACCTCTTCTCTCCATCCCAACTTTATCTTTATTTAGGCTCTTCTCTTATCCCCAAATTCCCCCTCTAAAACCTCTTCTCTCTTCCCCAACATCCCTTTTCTCTAGGCTCTTCTCTATTCCCCAACTTCACCTTTCTCCAACCTCTTCTCTCATCTCCAACTTCCCACTATTCAACCTCTTCTCTCTTCCCCAAAAAATCCCCTTTCTCTAGGCTCTACTCTCTTTTCAACTTCCCTTTTTCCAGGCTCTTTTGTCTTCCTTAACTTCCCCTCTATTCAGGCTCTTTTCCCTTGCCCAAGTTTCCCATGAATCTTTGTGTGGTCCTGTTCTACTATCTTACAACACCAGACTTGTACATGAAACTTTGTGTGGTCCTGTACTACTATCTTACAACACCAGACTTGTACATGAAACTTTGTGTGGTCCTGTACTACTATCTTACAACACCAGACTTCTACATGAAATTTTGTGTGGTCCTGTACTACTATCTTACAACACCACACTTGTACAAGAAACTTTTTGTGGTCCTGTACTTTATCTTACAACACCAGACTTGTACATAAAACTTTGTGTGGTCCTGTCCTACTATCTTACAACACCAGACTTGTACATTAAACTTTGTGTGGCCCTGTACTACTATCTTACAACACCAGACTTGTACATGAAACTTTGTGTGGTAATGTACTACTATCTTACAACACCAGACTTGTACAAGAAACTTTGTAGGGTCCTGTACTTTATCTTACAACACCATACTTGTACATGAAACTTTGTGTGGTCCTGTACTACTATCTTACAACACCAGACTTGTACATGAAACATTGTGTGGTCCTGTACTAATATCTTACAACACCAGACTTGTACATGAAACTTTGTGTGGTCCTGTACTACTATCTTACAACACCAGACTTCTACATGAAACTTTGTGTGGTCCTGTACTATCAG
>MUZC01001145.1:25961-89581 GCA_002072015.1 Radix auricularia | reverse complement strand
TCTTCCCCAACCTCCACTTTCTCCAGGCTCTTCTCTCTTCCCAAACCTCCACTTTCCCCAGGCTCTTCTGTCTTCCCCAACCTCCACTTTCTCCAGGCTCTTCTCTCTTCCCCAACCTCCACTTCTCCCAGGCTCTTCTGTCTTACCCAACCTCCACTTTCTCCAGGCTCTTCTCTCTTACCCAACCTCCACTTTCTCCAGGCTCTTCTCTCGTCCCCAACTTTCCCCGTTCCCCAGGCTCTTCTCTCTTCCCAAACTTCCCTTTTCTCCAGGCTCTTCTCTCTTACCAACTTCCCTTTTCTTCAGGCTCTTTTTCCATTTTCTCCAGGCTCTTCTCTCTTACCAACTTCCACTTTCTCGAGACTCTTCTCTTTCACCCATCTACCCTTTATCCTGGCTATTTTCCTTTCCCCAACTTCCCCCTTATCCAGTTTCTTCTCTCTTCACTTCTAGATGTGTTGGTTGCTACCACTTGAATGCCTTCGAAAATTTTTGTCCATCACAAGTCACGCTCGTCACGTCCATCAACACGTCAATGATGACGTCAATGATGATGTCAATTTATAAAAATAATTAATATAGAACATCCATAACTTGTAACTACATGTAAAGTCCAACAATTTAAAATACCATCAACCTCACTGTTATCTACATAAGTCCAAAATATAAGTCCAAAACACTAACGTAAAGATAATAATATTTACAACAAGCTGTATTTAGAGTCCAAGAACTTGGCCTATTCCGTTATTGTCTGTAATGTTTCAGGAAATTGCATTCAGTCCACCGAGCTTCCAGTGTTTTGTCTGTAGTCAGCTAACTACGCCTTTATGTATCTTTATATATAATTCTTTTAAACCATCATGTGAGCTTCTAGTGTTTTGTCTGTAGTCAGCCTAGCACGCCTTTATGTATCTTTATATATAATTCTTTTAAACCACCATGTTCAATTCATGATTACGAATGATCCTCAGAGGACTAAAGATCACATCGTGAAGCAGAGTTTAATAGAAAAAAAGGTTTGGGCATTGTAGCAAGAATGCATCTTGCATTCACTTGGTTATTCCTTCACTAAATGACATTTGATTCGTAGTATAGTGGCTATCATGTCCACCTTGCACGCGCAAATGTCCTTGGTTCAAATCCAAAATGGAACAATTTTATAATATTATTAAATTTTTATCTTTCTCTTTTTTCCCCAATTTTCGAGGAAATACCTAACCCCAGAGTCGGATAAATCACAGTTTATGGTCGGCAAGGATGGTAGCAAAAAAAAAAAAGGGACAGAAACCAACAACCGCGGTGCACAAGTTTCAAAGTTTATTTGCTATTGTTCATTACTTTATTCTGTTTGTGTCCGTTCTCTTATCCCCTCCTTAGTTTTTTAAAATGTATATGATGAACGGGTCTACAGCGTATGCAACTAAGCGGGTTATGATGTATATAATAATGTGGATGATTTACATTGAACACTTTTTTAATGTATTAGTAATAAACTATAGATATTATAACAAACCAAAAACATGTATTCAATGAAAATGTAAGTCTATTAATACAATCAAATTATTCATGAGAAATAGATAGTTATCATCATGAAGTACATTTTCTAATACCAACTATTCAGAATATTGGGGATTACACAAGTATTAAAACCCATTTCATCAAATCGAATTGAAGTCTAATAATAAATGGGAATGGGGTACATGTACTATGCAGGCATGTGGCGTATGAAACTACTGTAAAAAAAATAATTGATTTACAAGGATTTTTTTCCATATCTATTCTGTAAGAAATACAATTTTCATTTCTAAAGATATGGGTTCATATATTATTGTCTGTGTGTGTCGATTTGTGTTTTTAATTTATATCTAATAAAACCATCTTATGTGTAATATTGTCCAGATATTAAATGACAAAAGTTAAAAGAGTAATGAAGTGATATTTCAAACAATATATTTTTTAAAGAAAATAATATTGCAGACTGATCTGTTACCATATCTTAAACAATGAGTAAATATTCATTTACAATATACTATCATTTGTAATTAATCAATAACATTAAAATGATATTCATGTTTAGAAATGAAATAGCATCTTCTTAGTGAATTTCTATGTAATAAAACTAATCATCTCGTCAGGCAATGAAGGTCCCTGGTCTAACAAATCACCTCCTTCCTTTCAGAATGAACAATGTATTTCCGTCTCCGTGTGCACTGCACATTGGGAAGGGTGTTTGAAAGACATTTTTAATAGTCGGACCATATGTAGGCCAACAATGATCAAACAACAAAATTTAGAATGACAATTACTTGTCTACATCACATTTGAACATGCTAAGATCCCTTGTCCACAATGTTAGTTAAACTATCACTTGTCTACATCACATTTGAACATGCTAAGATCCCTTGTCCGCAATGTTAGTTAAACTATCACTTGTCTACATCACATTTGAACATGCTATGATACCTTGTTTACCATGTTTACCATGTTAGTTAAACTATCACTTGTCTACATCACATTTGAACATGCTAAGATCCCTTGTCCACAATGTTAGTTAAACTCTATGGGCAAGTCATGAGTTAATATAAAACAACATCTTAAACAATTAATTAAAAATCAAATAAATCAATCACCAAAAATTAATCAGCCAAGTGTTACTTAAAGGCAATATGTGAAATGAATGTAATATTGAATGTTGATATATCAAGGATTTATTTCCCTTTTGCTATTACTCTTAGTGTTAGATTTTGTCACAAAAGATTTCTTAGGCATATTGTCCCAAAAAAGACAATAATGGGGCCCTAAAAAATATTTGATTTAAAAGAAAACACAAAAAAAACAACAACAAAAAAACAAGATTTAGACCAAGGAAAACAAAGACGTCATGTAACTTGTTTGAGTTAGAGTTATGTCTCGAGGAAGAGATGAAGTCGCGATACGACGATTAAACCTAAGCCAACGACCATCTGAAACTTGTGTGTAAATAGTTCTAAATCTCTTTCAAATCTAAAACATAACTTGTTCTTACACCATAAATCAGAAAAATTAAAAACTACAAGTAACAGACTTAAGAAATATGTTATATTATGAAAACATTTAAAAATTAATCGTTTGATTATTCGTTCATTTCCGCAATCATTATCAACAACGGGATACATATTTACATCACATCAAAAATTAGTTTAGCATAAAAATCTACTCTTAATTGAATGTTCATATAATTTGAGATTGTTTAAAATTACGTTCTTGGTCAGTTAAAGTGGACCTACGGCGCACATGACACTGTTGGCACGCATCGCTTTATTAGCCGACACTAATCGCTTCAAAGCCGGAAAAAGCATCGCTTCATTAGGCGGCACGCATCGCTTCGTTATCCGGCACGCATCTCTTCATTAGCCAACACATATCGTTTTATTAGCCGGCACATATCACTTCATTAGCCGGCATGCATCGCTTCATTAGCCGGAACATATCGTTTTATTAGTCGGCACATATCGTTTCAGTAGCCGGCAGCTATTGTTTCATTAGCCGGAACATATAACTTAATTAGCCGGCACGCATCGCTTCATTAGCCGGCACCCATCTCTTCGTTAGCCGGCACATATCACTTCATTTGCGGCAGATATGGCTTCATTTAACGGCACATATCGTTTCATTAGCCGGCACATATCGCTTCATTAGCCTGCACATATCACTTTATTAGCCGGCACATATCGTTTTATTAGCCGGCACATATAACTTAATTAGCCGGCGGATATCGTTTCATTAGCCGGCACATATCACTTCATTTTCCGGCACATATCGTTGCATTAGCCGGCACTAATCGCTTCAATAGCCGACTTATATCGCTTGATTAGCCGGCACATATCGCTTTATTATCCGGCACACATCGCTGTAATAGCCGTCACATATCGCTTTATTAGCCGGCACATATCGCTTTAATAGCCGACGCATTTTACTTTATTAGCCGGCACATATCGCTTCATTAGCCGGCACATATCGCTTTATAAGCCGGAACATATCGCTTTAACAGCCGAAACATATCGCTTTAATAGCCGACACATATCGCTTCATTAGCCTAACATATCGCTTTATAAGCCGGCACATATCGCTTTAATAGCCGGAACATATCGCTTCAATAGCCGACATATATCGCTTCATTAGCCGGCACATATCGCTTCATTAGCAGACACACATCGCTTCATTAGCCGACACATATCGCTTCATTAGCAGACACACATCGCTTCATTAGCCGACACATATCGTTTCATTAGCCGGCTCATATCGTTTCATTAGCCGGCACATATTGTTTCAATAGCCGGCAGATATAGCTTCATTAGCCGAATCATATCGCTTCATTAGCCGGCACATATTGTTTCATTAGCCGCCATATCGTTTCATTAGCCGGCACATATTGCTTTATTAGCCGGCACATATCTTTTTATTAGCCGGCACATATCGTTTCATTAGCCGGCACATATCTATATAATAATGCGCCTAAGCACATTTCCGTCCGTCAGTCAGAAGCCCCTATACCACGCAACTCTTGATTACTTTTTTAAAATTGAAAATATAGACGTAAACATCATAATGATTTTGGGTTTGAGATTAACAGAGGGTGTGCTTTTGCGCGCCGTAAAATAAAAAAACATTAAGTGGCGTCATGAAGCTTTTATTCTATTAATTTATTTGATGTTACTTTTTTATCTTGATTATAATCTGATTGTGTGAATATGCATGTGTGTGAGTGTGTTTATGTTTATGTGTGTATGTGCGTCTGTGTGTGCGTGTGACAGTGTGTTTGTTTTAGTTGTGAAATAACGATTTATTTCATAGATTGCTAAAAGTGAAATTAAATATTGAAAAGACGTTACCACGTAATCTTTTATGTATAGTTAAAATTATGCACTGGATTATGAAAAATTCCGTTAGTGTTATGAACACAAGTTTCTGCCGATGCGATCTGCATGGGTGCTTGAATAAAAGATAACGGGAAATCATTGAATGTGACTTAAAAACTGTTAATGAGAAGAACAATCTCCAATGATTTTTTCAGAGATGGTTTTTACATTATGCTTGATTTTAGAAGAAATGAGCCCTTCCGCCGGGATTTTAAATAATATTATGGTACGAGTATAAGTGTTTATACACTTTTGTAAGAGTGGGGTTAAAAAGCGGAATTGTATTTTTTTTTAAAGAGGAGCAATTTTGTGAACTATTTGAAGGGTGCATTTCATTTCTAGGGTCATGATTTTATAATATCACAGATCCCTGAGTGGCACTATTTCTCAGCCACTGATAATATCCTTTTGGAAAAGTTTAAACTCTTGATTACTTTTTTAAAATTGAAAATATAGACGTAAAAATCATAATGATTTGTGTGTGTGGGGGGAGGGGAGGGGCTATGTGCGAATGTGTGTGTGATTTGGTTATTTTTATGTCTGCTAATGTTGCGCCTCTAACATGACAACCAGTATTTTAAAAAGTAAATGTACAAACAAAAATAATAATAAATTTCTACGGTGTAGATAGAAAGGGGTACATTTTCAGCTCAAACCTTGCGATTTAAGGTGTTTCTTTAAAACAAATTAACTCATACATACCTTAATTTAGCATTAATATTCACATAATTAATATCTGACCCATAAAATAATCCTATTAATTTGACTAAGGCCATGCTAAGCCTAGAAACAAAGTCCTAACGAATGATGAAACATCCATTTTAAAAAATTGGGTACGTTTCTCGAACAATGCGGTTGCATGACATACGCTTTAGGTAAAAAATGTTCTTTAAGGTGTAAATATATCAAGTGTAAAGAAATATCACGGGTATTATTACTTATAAGTAGGATATAGCATAAGAAAGTGCGTGTTATGTCGAAAAAAAAAGCACACTGACAACAACTCATTTTGTGCCAAGCTGTTTTGAGTTTATTAGATGAATAATGTACAACGGGAATAAAGATTGATATAAAGTGAATTGTTACTATTAGAAAAATGCGTGGGAATATAGAATGATTGACATAACATTTATAAGGAGATCAATTTCTCATCATTGTCTTAAAAGCAGCATTGTTCTTATGTTTTTATACAAGTTAAAGGAACATGTGCCTTGATATCAAATAAACCATATTTTCCACTCTCCCCAAGCCACAATATTCACAAATGATATCTGGCTAAAAATATCTTATTCGTCTTGAACGAATTTCATGCTTAGACTATAAATGAAATGTGTGTTTTGCGAGCAATTTCTAAGAACCAAAGGAATCATGTGGAAAGATATTGTTTTCATGTTTTGATTCACGTGAAAAGAAAGTGAGCCTTGCCCGTTAGATTTTTTAAACTGTTAACGACATTTCTTATTCACGTAGAATATATAGCATGCGTTATTAAAAGCCATCAATTGATCTGAATGGAAGGATGAGGTTGAGCTGGCCAGGGCCCTACATGGGCTGTAGCTGGAAGGATGTGGTAGAGCAAGCCAGGGCCCTACATGGGCTGTAGAGACACGGATGATAATGATGATGCTATATTAAAGCAGAAATACCAAAATTGATGGGTAATACTTAAATTAATAATATTTGTATTTTTCTTGACACACATATCATTGTTTTTTTTTATTTAGAAGGGGTTTCATTTATCACTACCCTAATTTCCAAATGCAATTACATTCATTTTTAAGGAGAATTTGAGACCCAAAACTAAATAAAGTTATTCTTATTGTGCCTACCCCGTAGCGTAGCACGGGTATTTTGCTCGTTGTTTCATAAGCCGGCACAAATCACTTCATTAGCTGGCACATATCACTTTATTAGCTGGAACATATCATTTCATTAGCCGGCACAAATCGTTTCATTAGCCGGCACATATCGTTTCATTAGCCGGCACATATCGCTTCATTAGCCGGCTCATATCATTTCATTAGCCGGCACATATCGCTTTATTAGCCGGCAAATATCACTTTATTAGCCGGCACATATCGTTTCAATTGCCGGTACATATCGCTTTATTAGCTGGCACATATCACTTCATTAGCCGGCACATATCTTTTCATTAGCCTGCACATATCGTTTCATTAGCCGGCAAATATCGTTTCATTAGCCGGCACATATCGTTTCATTAGCGTGCACATATCACTTCATTTGCCGGCACATATCGCTTTATAAGCCGGCATATATCGCTTTAATAGCCGAAAAATATCGCTTTAATAGCCGACTTATATCGCTTCATAAGCCTAACATATCGCTTTATTAGTCGGCACATATCGTTTCAATTGCCGGTACATATCGCTTTTTTAGCTGGCACATATCACTTCATTAGCCGGCACATATCGTTTCATTAGCCGGCACAGATCGTTTCATTAGCCGGCACATATCGTTTCAATTGCCGGTACATATCGCTTTTTTAGCTGGCACATATCACTTCATTAGCCGGCACATATCGTTTCATTAGCCGGCACATATCGTTTCATTAGCCGGCACATATCGTTTCATTAGCCGGCACATATCGCTTTATTAGACGGCACATATCGTTTCAATTGCCGGTACATATAGCTTTATTAGCCGGCACTTATTGTTTCATAAGCCGGTACATATCGCTTCATTAGCCGGCACATATCACTTCATTTGCCGGCACATATCGCTTTATAAGCCGGCATATATCGTTTTAATAGCCGAAACATATCGCTTCATAAGCCTAACATATCGCTTTATAATCCGGCACATATCGCTTCAATAGCCGACACATATCGCTTCATTTGCCGGCACATATCGCTTTATTAGCCGGCACATAACGCTTTAATAGCCGGCACATATCACTTTTTTAGCTGGAACATATCGCTTCATTAGCCGGCACATATCGCTTCATTAGCCGGCACATATCTTTTCATTAGCCGGCACATATCGTTTCATTAGCCGGCATATATCGTTTCATTAGCCGGCACATATCGCTTTATTAGCCGGCACATATCGTTTCAATTGCCGGTACATATTGCTTTAGTAACAGGCACTTATTGTTTCATAATCCGTAACATATCGCTTCATTAGCCGGCACATATCACTTCATTTGCCGGCACATATCGCTTTATAAGCCGGCATATATCGCTTTAATAGCCGAAACATATCGCTTTAATAGCCGACTTATATCGCTTCATTAGCCTAACATATCGCTTTATTAGCCGGCACATATCGTTTCAATTGCCGGTACATATCGCTTTTTTAGCTGGCACATATCACTTCATTAGCCGGCACATATCTTTTCATTAGCCGGCACATATCGTTTCAATTGCCGGTACATATCGCTTTTTTAGCTGGCACATATCACTTCATTAGCCGGCACATATCGTTTCATTAGTCGGCACATATCGTTTCATTAGCCGGCACATATCGCTTTATTAGCCGGCACATATCGTTTCAATTGCCAGTACATATAACTTTATTAGCCGGCACTTATTGTTTCATAAGCCGGTACATATCGCTTCATTAGCCGGCACATATCACTTCATTTGCCGGCACATATCGCTTTATTAGCCGGCACATATCGCTTTAATAGCCGACACATATCGCTTTAATAGCCGACACATATCGCTTCATTAGCCGGCACATATCACTTTATTAGCTGGAACATATCGCTTCATTAGCCGGCACATATCGCTTCATTAGCCGGCACATATCGCTTCATTAGCCGGTACATATCGTTTCATTAGCCGGCTAATATCGTTTCATTAGCCGGCACATATTGTTTCATTAGCCGGCACATATCGCTTCATATCCGGCACATATCGCTTCATTAGCCGGCACATATCGTTTCATTAGCCGCCATATCGTTTCATTAGCCGGCACACATTGCTTTATTAGCCGGCACATATCGTTTCATTAGCCAGCACATATTGTTTCATAAGCTGGCACAAATCACTTCATTAGCTGGCACATATCACTTCATTAGCTGGAACATATCACTTCATTAGCCGACACATATCTTTTCATTAGCCGGCACATATCGCTTCATTAGCCGACACATATCGTTTCATTAGCCGGCACATATCGTTTCATTAGCCGGCACATATCGCTTCATTAGCCGGCACATATCATTTCATTAGCCGGCACATATCGCTTTATTAGCCGGCACATATCTTTTCAATTGCCGGTACAAATCGCTTTATTAGCCGGCACATATCACTTCATTAGCCGGCACATATCACTTCATTAGCCGGCACATATCGTTTCATTAGCCGGAATACATCGTTTCATTAGCCGGCACATATCGTTTCAATTACCGGTACATATCGCTTTATTAGCCGGCACTTATTGTTTCATAAGCCGGCACATGTCACTTCATTAGCCGGCACATATCATTTCATTAGCCGGCACATATTGTTTCATTAGCCGGCACATATCACTTCAGTAGCCTCACGTATCACTTCATTAGCAGGCACATATCGCTTCATTAGCCGACACATATCACTTCATTTTCCGGCACATATCGCTTTATTAGCCGGCAAATATCAATTCATTAGCCGGTACATATCGCTTCAATAGCCGACACATATTGCTTTATTAGCCGGCACATATCGCTTCAATAGCCGACACATATTGCTTTATTAGTCGGCTCATATCGCTGTAATAGACGTCACATATCGCTTTATTAGCCGGCACATTTAGCATTATTAGCCTACACATATCGTTTCATCAGCCAGCACATATCGTTTCAATAGCTGGCACATATCACATTATTAGCCTACACATATCGTTTCATTAGCCGGTACATATCGTTTTATTAGCCGGCACATATCGCTTCATTAGCCGGCACATATCACTTCATTAGCCGGCACATATCACTTCATTAGCCGTTACATATCACTTCATTAGCCGGCACATATTGTTTAAATAGCTGGCACATATTAATTTTTTAGCTGGCACATGTAACTTCATTAGCCGGCACATATTATTTTAACACCCGGCACATATCACTTCATTAGCCGGCACATTCCGGCATTCCGGCATCCTTCCGTCTCGCGAGACGATGGTGCATCACCGTTGGGTTGGGTTGCATTTCCTCGAGTGACTGTGCAGTCCTATCCTTGAGTGACAGTCTTTGCCACAGTTTTTACACACGAGTTCTGTGCTTCCAAATGTTTTGGCCTTTCTCCTAGCTCTTCTGTCTGCAGCCTCCTCCATTCTTTGCTCCTCGGCTACTATCACGCCCTCTTTGACAACTGTGCGCCACGTAGATCGGTCTTCTGCCTTACACTCCCAGTCACTTGTATGTATTTTGGCTGCTTTCATGTCCCTTTGACAGACATCTTTAAATCGCAAGCGTGGGCGACCTGTTTTCCTCTTTCCTGAAGCAAGTTCACCATATAGGAGGTCCTTCGGGATGCGGCCGGGGCTCATTCTTTTGACATGTCCTAGCCACCTCAGGCGTCTTTCACTAAGAATTGAGAACATGCTTTGGGTATTGGCACGCGTTAGTACCTCACTATTAGGCACTTTTTCTTGCCATTTAATACCAAGGATGCGGCGCAAGCATCTCAAATGGAAGCTGTTAAGCTTACGCTCTTGTGATGTATAAGTGGTCCATGTCTCGCTCCCATATAGTAGTGTACTGATGACACAGGCTCGATAGACGCACAGTTTGGTTTTCTCCGTTAGCTTGGTGTTTTGCCAGACCCGCTTATTTAGTTTAGCCATTGTTGCGGCTGCCTTGCCAATTCTGCTGTTTATTTCTTCTTCAATGGACAGTGTATTGGAGACCTTGGATCCCAAGTAGGTGAAGCTGTCCACAACCTCCAAGTTTTCATTATCGATATTTATGGTAGGAGGAGGTCGAGTGTCTTGGGCCATGATGTTTGTCTTTTTCAAGCTGATTTGCAGACCAAATTCTTTGCAGGCATTGGAGAAGCTTGACACGAGTTGTTGCAAACCAGATTCTGTATGTGCTGTTAGTGCCGCATCATCCGCAAATAGTAGCTCTCGAATTAGGACATCCGTCGTTTTGGTCTTGGCTCGGAGGCGGGCAGTGTTGAAAAGTCCTCCATCAGCTCTGGTATGTAACCAGATTCCCTCACTGCTATCCTTGAATGCGTATCGAAGAAGTACAGAGAAGAATATTGCGAAGAGTGTTGGTGCGAGTACACAACCTTGTTTAACTCCGCTGCTGACAGGGAAGGCCTCTGACTTAGCTCCATCGAACTGTACTGTGCCAAGCATATTTTCATGGAACTGTCTGATGATGGCAAGTAGGTGAGGGGGACATCCAATTTTTGCCAGTATTTGGAATAGCCCGTTGCGACTGACTAAGTCGAAGGCTTTTGTAAGGTCCACAAATGCAATGTATAGTGGCATCTGCTGCTCTCTGCATTTTTCCTGGAGCTGTCGTATGGAGAACACCATGTCTATGGTAGACCGACCGGACCGGAAACCACACTGAGATTCTGGATAGACGCGGGATGCTAGGCTTTGTAAACGTTTTAGTATAACGCGGGCAAAGGTCTTTCCTACAATACTAAGGAGTGAAATGCCGCGATAATTATTGCAATCACTCCTATCACCTTTGTTTTTATATAGTGTCACTATATTTGCATCCTTTAGGTCTTGGGGGATGTAGCCCTGTTCCCAGCAGAGGGACAGAATCTCGTGCAATGGTTGGAGTAAAGCTGTCTTGCCACTCTTTAGAACCTCTGGTGGTATTCCATCATTCCCAGGCGCTTTTCCACAAGCTAGACTGTCAATTGCTTTGCTCAGCTCTTCCTGTGTGGGCACGACATCAAGTTCTTCCATGAGTGGCATATCTGGGATGTCATCTAGAGCGGTGCTGGAGACTGTGGTAACTGTTGAATACAATTCCAGATAATGCTCAACCCACCGTTTTAGCTGTGCTGCCTGGTCTTGAATAATTTCTCCATTTTTGGACTTTAGGGGAGCAGCTTTTGACGTCAAGGGGCCCGTTGCCTTTTTGATGTTTTCGTACATGACTTTTGCATTGCCCATGTCTGCAGCTGATTGTATACTGGAACAGAGCTTAAGCCAGTAGGTATTGACACATTTACGTGCAACCTTTTGGGCAAGTGACTTAGCTGTTTTTAAAGCATGCAAATTGTCAGGTGTAGGCTTTTCCTTGTAAGCCATAAGAGCTTTCCTTTTTGCTTCAGTGACGGGTTTCATCTCGTCCCAATGTTCATCAAACCAGTCCGTGTTTTTGTGAGATTTTTTGCCAAAGGCTTGTATTGCGGATGTATAGATTGTGTCTCTCAGTTGCGTCCATTTGGAGTCAATGGTGACGCATGGGGACATCTTTGAGAGACTTTCCTTCACCTTGTCTTTGAACAGCTGCGCTATCGCAGGGTCTTTCATGCAGGAGGTATTGATGCGTGGACTTCCCTTTTTCTTTGTGTGGTACGAGTTTTTCCTCATTATTCGTACTTTGCTGGCGACAAGGGAATGATCCGTGTCACAGTCGGCACTGTGATAGCTGCGAGTGAGTAGGACGCTAGCTAGTTGTGCACGCCTGGTGATAATGAGGTCCAGCTGGTGCCATTGGTGGGATCGAGGGTGTCTCCAAGATACTTGATGTATATCCTTGCACTTGAAGAAAGTGTTGGTCACACACAAGCCTCGTGAGCAGCACAATTCCAGAAGCCTTTGTCCATTTTCATTTAACTTTCCTCTTCCAAATAGTCCAAGGCAGGTGGGCCAGGCTTCGTGGTCGCTCCCCACTCTAGCATTGAAATCTCCTAGGAGATAGATTGCCTCGTCTTTGTGGATGCCGGCTATTGCCTGGTCTAACGCTCCATAGAACTGGTCCTTCTCTTCCGGAGTTGAATAGAGTGTTGGGGCATACACACTAAGAATGTTTGCTGGGCCCGCAGTTGTTCTGAGTCTTAGAGTGAGGATCCTCTCCGTGCCTGATGACGGTGGTTCAATGGATGGTAGAAGAGTGTTTTTAACAGCGAAACCCACACCATGCTGTCTAGGTTCGTCTTTCGGTCTGCCTTGCCAGAAGAAGGTGTAATTGGCCTCTTTGAGTGAACCGTTGTCTGGGAGCCTGGTCTCCTGAAGGCATGCTATGTCAATCTTTAGCCTTTTAAGTTCTCTATCGATTATTCCTGTCTTCCGTGTGTCGTTTATGGACTGCAGATCATCAGTGATGCCGGGACACATAGTCCTCACGTTCCAGCTAGCGATTCGAAGAGCTGGGGTCTTCTTTTTCTTTTTTGTATTTCTTGGTGCAGGGCTTAGTGGCCCACTTGTTGAGTGGTACTCTAATCTCCACGCACCCAGTGGAGAAGGCAGGCCATGACGGGATAGCACCTATTTGACTGGGGGCTGCCCAGTTTGAGGCGGGCGGTAGCTGTCCAGTGAGACATTGGTAGTCTCTCCCACCGTCGGAAGCAGCCCCTGGCGCCTAGCTCTACGTCAATTGAGCTTTGGCTTATAACCGGTAACTGCTGCTTCCCGTGTTTTGTCGACACCTTGCGGCGACGCTGGAGTGTCCTCTCCAGAGGTGATGCAAGCCTGGGCGGGTATTATGGAGAATTAGCTGCTGCCCATACAGCATATCCCCCCTCTCCACGTCAATGGTGTAACCAAGGGAACGACTTGCGTCGATGCAGCTTGGCTGCCATTGGCGTCGCAGGAGCTGCCGGTATGTACATAAGTCTTATGTATAGACCGCCTGTAGGTGCTCCAATTCCTGATTTTCTTTCAGGGTTTACTCCCTTAGCCTTTCCCGCAAGGCAGGTATAGCCGCAAGGCAGCGGAGGATTTGTATTCGGAGTTTCCTTCTCCTAGATGAACTACCAGCCAAGGTTTTAACGAGCATCATCTACCCGTAGTGTTAAAATTAGCAACTCGTTTCGATTTATTTTGTAAACAAAGATGTGGCCATGCCTTACTCAACAAACATAGTGATTTATTATAGTATTTATTGCTACCTAATTAAATTTTAATGTGAATTATTGATGAAGAAACATTTGAAAACAATAAAACAGTTTTAGGATTTATTTTAGATTTTCATCCCTATGATAGGGCAATACATGCAAAAAGAGTAATGGTGACAGTTCGGTTTCTATAAAAGGAAATAATAGAAAAAATCTTTTTGTCATGGACATCATCAATATAAAAATTGTCATAACTTTAAAACTACATGGGATATTTTCAAAATTTAAAAAGCATTTATTTCATAAATGGAATTTATATTGTGATAATTAAAGGAGAAAATGTAGACTTCCTTTTAGATCTGAGCTCACCCAACTAAAAGCCGGCACATATCGCTTTATTAGCCGGGACGCATCGCTTCCGATTTAGCTATTTTGACAAGAATAATTGTATTTGAATTTATTGTATCCCTAATTATTGGGATCGATTTCAGTGGAAATCCAATTATATAGATACATCAAAACGACAGTAGGAGACATGTATTATATGAATATATTAATATTTGAACAGCAACATTGGTTAGCCTTAGTAAGTTAATTTTAAAGGTTACGTAAGTATAAATAATTTAACAGTTTATTTATATTATTTATTTTAAATGTATGTGTGTGAACTTCAGTTTAAGTTACTAACAAAGTTGTTATTTTTTATTTTAAATTTTAACTAAAACCAGTTTAAAATAATATCTCACAGTGTTAGATCTATATATAGCATAAAAAATTATATTTTAAATAATTAAAATTCAAACCTTTTAACTATATTCTCGAACTAACAACACATTGTTAGCATATCTATAGTCTATAGTCTAGTCTATATATTTTAATTTTTTTTTTGATGCAGAGAATATGGCAATACACAATAATGCGCATCAGAAGTTTCATGAAAATCTATTTTAAGTTATAGTGTTCTTTCTCAATGACAAAATATAGACACGACTTCTACACCATATAAATTATTACTTTAAATATTTGTAAGCAACGTATGCAATCAAACAATTTTGATGCTAATAATCTTAAACTTGATAGCTAATTCTTCCTTTTCAATGGTCTTCATTTCGTATTAAACTATGATGGTTATAGTATTTTTTTACAAAAAAAAGTTGTTCATATTTTGTTTAAAATTTAATTTAACTTGATCTTAAAGTTTAATAAATGATAATTATGACGAAAGTTTAGGTTTTGATTCATGTTTATTCTGACTTCAGTTTAAGTTTTAATAAACGAGAAGATTACAACTACATAAAAAAAGTTATGGGGATTATTAAAAAATTAGTATAGTAACTATTGTTAATATAGTGGTGGTAAGTATAATAAATTAACATGATCATTATTTGTGACAAAAATATACTCTCTTGGGAATATTTTAAATTGATTTCTTCCTACCCACAGAATGTTGTGGTAAAAAATGTTTAAATATAAAAAGTTAATCGGCCTTGTTTTTCCATTATCTTCCCAAACACCAAAGTTTTACATGACACTTTGTGTGGTCGTGTACTGACAGTCTTAAAGAGTGGCTCATGTCAGATCATAAATAATATTAACTAAACTAAGAAACATATTCTAGGAAAGTAAGTCATTTTAACATATAAATAAAGTCAATAAATTACGTCATAAGCAAAGTTCCTAATTAACGACAATAAATCTCCTAAATAAATTATGTACCTAATTCAAAACAATAAATCAAGTACATAATTCACGTCAATAAATCAAGTACATAATTCACGTCAATAAATCAAGTACATAATTCACGTCAATAAATCAAGTACATAATTCACGTCTAATCTTCACACGCTTGATTTATTTATAATTTAAACACCTACTGTACGACTCATTAACCACTAAAATCTCTGTTAAATTTCCTTAACTTCGTTAACTGTCATTATTCTATCTATGACTACATTTCTCACTTGTTCATTAATCTCTCCATATTCCTATCTCCGTCTATTTGTCTGTGTGTTCGTGTGAGTCCGTGCGTCCGTCTAAACCCTTTTAAAATTAACTTAATTTTTAAAAAAATTCAACTGCCTGATTTTTATTACTTACTTTGAAATTTTCAGTTTAATTACGTCATAATCTTTATTTTAAGCTTAAAACAAAATTATCGAATAATTAATCAGTAACTTTTCAAATGATATCGATTAAAATTAATTTTTATCAATAACAGCTCTATAAATAATGTTTTCAGCATAACGTTTAGTTCGTTAATATTGCCGCTATATTTGAATAAAATCAATAAATCATATGAAGCATTGATACATAAAAATATTTTAAAAAGAACTTGAGAGTCTAAGAAAGTATTAAAATAATGTCAATCATAGTAGTAATAATCATTCTCTTCATAACACTAATAATATAAAGGATTGCTAAGAAATAACTTCATTTCAATACACTTTATTGTGTACATTTCTTCTCAAACATTTTAAAGTTATAATTTTGTTCCGACCTGATAATCTTCAAATGATTGCCTGAAATGTATGCCAAGACTTTACAAACACATCTGTTATAAAGTAGAGTCATTTACATCTCATTATTTTTTTTAACCCATTGTATTTCTCTACACTGTAGGGCACTATTGGCATTGTAAACAATAATTGGCTACATTAAGCGTACAATCTTTATTTTTTAAAAATTTTATTTACTGAAACGTTTACACATGTAAATTATGGAATACAAATTATAAAGGCTGTAAAAGTATTATTTTATTTCTAAATTATTTGAGTTTCAATGTTACTTTTGAAGTCGCTATCATGATGGTCGCTATTTTGACAGTCACTATTATGATGATAGCTGTTTTGACAGTCACTATTATGATGATCGTTGTTTTGACAGTCACTATTATGATGATCGTTGTTTTGACAGTCACTATTATGATGATCGTTTTCTTTTTTTTGAAAGTCACTATTATGATGATCGTTGTTTTGACAGTCACTATTATGATGATCACTGTTTTGAGAGTCGCTATTATTAAAGTCGCTGTTTTGACAGTCACTATTATGATGGTCGCTGTTTTGACAGTCGGTGTTATGATAGTCACTGTTTAGAGGGTCGCTATTAGGATGGTCGCTGTTTTGACAGTCGCTGTTATGATAGTCACTGTTTAGAGGGTCGCTATTAGGATGGTCGCTGTTTAGAGGGTCGCTATTATGATGGTCGCTGTTTTGAGAGTCACTGTTATGATGGTCGCAGTTTTGACAGTCGCTGTTATGATAGTCACTGTTTAGAGGGTCGCTATTAGGATGGTCGCTGTTTTGACAGTCGCTGTTATGATAGTCACTGTTTAGAGGGTCGCTATTAGGATGTTCGCTGTTTTGACAGTCGCTGTTATGATAGTCACTGTTTAGAGGGTCGCTATTACGATGGTCGCTGCTTTGTTAGTCGCTATTATGATAGTCACTGTTTAGAGTGTCACTATTATGATGGTCGCTGTTTCGTTAGTCGCTATTATGATGGTCGCTGTTTTGACAGTCGCTGTTATGATAGTCACAGTTTAAAGGGTATGATGGTCGCTGTTTTGACAGTCGCTGTTATGATAGTCACAGTTTAAAGGGTCGCTATTATGATGGTCGCTGTTTTGACAGTCGCTATTACGATGGTCGTTGTTTTGACAGTCGCTATTACGATGGTCGCTGTTTTGACAGTCGCTATTACGATGGTCGCTGTTTTGACAGTCGCTATTATGATGGTCGCCGTTTTAACAGTCGCTGTTATGATAGTCACTAATTAGAGGGTCGCTATTATGATGGTCGCTGTTTTGACAGTCGCTATTATGATGGTCACTGTTTACAGGGTCGCTATTATGATGGTTGCTGTTTTGACAGTCGCTGTTATGATAGTCACTGTTTAGAGTGTTGCTATTACGATGGTCGCTGTTTTGACAGTCGCTGTTATGATAGTCACTGTTTAGAGTGTCGATATAATGATGGTCGCTGTTTTGACAGTCGCTATAATGATACTCACTGTTTAGAGGGTCGCTATTATGATGGTCGCTGTTTTGACAGTCGCTATTATGAAGGTCGCTGTTTTGACAGTCGCTGTTATGATAGTCACTGTTTAGAGAGTGTTGGTATTATGATGGGTGCTGTTTAGTCAGTCGCTATTATGATGGTTGCTGTTTTGACAGTCGCTATTACGATGGTCGCTGTTTTGACAGTAGCTATTATGATTGTCGCTGTTTTGACTGTTGCTATTACGATGGTCGCTGTTTTGACAGTCGCTATTACGATGGTCGCTGTTTTGACAGTCGCCAATATGATGGTTGCTGTTTTGACAGTCGCTATTATGATGGTCGCTGTTTTGACAGTCGCTTTTATGATAGTCACTGTTTAGAGGGTCACTATTATGATGGTCACTGTTTTGACAGTCGCTATTATTAAGTTCGCTGTTTGGACAGTCGCTTTTATGATAGTCACTGTTTTGACAGTCGCTATTATGAAGTTAGCTGTTTTGACAGTCGCTTTTATGATAGTCACTGTTTAGAGGGTCGCTAATATGATGGTCGCTGTTTTGTTAGTCGCTGTTATGATAGTCACCATAGTCGATAACATTACGAGAAGCGGATCCTTTTTTACTTTTTTTTTTTACGCTTACCCAACCGACAACGACAAGAGGGTAAAGGTAATATAAGGGCTTAAACGAGGAATTTATTTTGGGATTATTATACGTTTTTGGCATGTAAATATTTCACGAAATTTCTTAAGTCGCAGTAACTCCATGGCTCCCAAATTATGTGACGTAACACTAAGCAAGACCTCAGGAAGTTAACAATTTTGTTAACGTGTTCACCTCTAAATAAATAATAATAATTATGATATGAGGTAAAAGTGTCTAACTAAAAGTATTAACTACTAAAAAAATATTTTAGAGCAATAAGAGATTCATTTTCTTTAATGTTAATCAAATTTCATCGATTAAATTAATTTAATCGATTAAAATATAAAAAAATAATCAATTAAATTATCGTATTTTCCACAGTTCGAATTTAAATATATTATCAGAAATGGGTTACACATTACCATGCAGTCATGAAATAATTTCCCGTATAAAGTTACACTTAATTGAATGTTCATATACTTTGAGATTACTTAAAATTACATTCTAGATAATTGATTACGAACTTATGGCACGCGTGCCACATTAAGCACGGAGAGCTTCACAAGCTGGCACGTGACTAAATAATTACTTTCTTGTCCCCTTAAAAAATTCTATTGAAAATAAATTAATGTTTTATTCAAGTGTTTTTTAAAACTTGTTACTATGGTTAATGAGCAGGATCTTTCAGTGTATAAACGTGGTAGGGACACGAGCCCCGCATGGCCTACATTCCTAAAACATTTGACATGAATTCAGTTAGTTTTATGTTACATGTGGTAGCAACACGAGCCCCACGTGGCCTACATCTCTAAAACATATGACATGAATTCAGTTAGTTTTATGTTCCATGTGGTAGGGACACGAGCCCCACATGGCCTACAACATAAAAAAATTTGACATAAGTTCAGTAAGTTTAAAGCTACATGTCATCCAATAATTTTAGAAAAGAAATGTCACGTGTCTTTTATCGATTTATTATGATCGTAGTCGATAACTACTTATTTTTACCAAACTTTGTTCTTCATTGCTAAGTGCTGGTACTATTAATTCTCTTACAACAATGCCGCTTGTGATTAAAAGATGTCAAAGGTTGGGCTACATTGTTAAAAATTATTTTTAAAAATACTAATGGTAAATTATTTCCTCTGAGTCTATTGGTAACTATTTCAGTTTAGATTATGTTGAATTTATGTCTATATTATGAAATATGTTATGTAAGTGTATGGAATAAAATAGAGACATTGTTATGGCTTATTGGGATTTTGTTTTTAATTGTTTTGGACTACAATCATAGCAATTTAACGTTATTGTATCACCAATTATATGGCTTAAATGTATGACACATATATACACTTATAAAAATAGGGTAATTAACTTTATGAAGTTAAAAAGACAAATATTTATAAAAGATTTACCTTAAGATATTAAATTTACAATTTACCTTCGTACCAATAAATGTAAAAGTTAAAGTAAGAAAAAGTATAAATTAGAGTCAAGATTGTGGGACCTGTTGGTCGAGAGGTAGCGCTCTTGACTGTCACACTGATGGTCACGAGTTCGAATCCACACGAAAGTGAGAATTTGTTCTCGGGAACTGAGGAGTCCCCGAGTCACCCAGCTCCGAATGGGTACCTAACTAGACAATAGTTAGGCGGTTGGGGTAATGCGTGGAACCCCTATAGCCGTGGCCTGTGACCGCTGCATCACTTGCCAACAGATCATCTCTCATGGTCTGTGGACGCAATTATCTTCTGCATAGAAGGAGCGTCTGTATATCTAAGATAAGATAAGGATTTTTTCGAAACTAGTCTTAACTAGTTGGGACGCAAATGATGGCATTTAAATGTTATTGTATCCCTAGTCAAACAGTATAGTATTGTATACAAATTTTAAAATTGAATTTTAAAAAGATTAAGTTTCGTGCCTTCTATCCTAACTTTTCTCAAGAACAACACAATGTAAACATATATTTGTCTCGGAGCATTTTGGTGCAGCGATTACTGGCAATACACAATAATGCGCATCAGATGTTGCAATAAAATTATAGCACAAGATAAAGTCTTCTTCCTGACTTTCAAATTATAGACACAATTAATTAATTCACCGATTAAGTTCAAAATATTGCTATTGTACTATGAATATTTGTAGAGAAATGGGTTCATCCAACAATGATGAAAAAAATAATCTTAAAACTTGATTGCTAATTGTTCCTTTCCAGTTGTCGTCATATTCTATTTCTATCAACACCAGACTTCTCAGACATTGGCTTATGTTAAATCTAAAATAATGTAATGCAAACAAGGATGTATATTCTAGGGTAGCCAAGTCATTTTAACTGACGTATAAAGTCTATAAATCAATGTAATGCAAACAATGATGTATATTCTATTGTAGCTAAGTCATTTTAACTGACGTGTAATATCTATAACTCCGACACCAAATAACGTTTTTAAATAACGTCAATATATTAGCCACTATATCAAGTCAATAATCTCACCAATAAATCACAGTAAATGTTAATATACTGTTTAAAATTAAAATAATGTATCATATTTTGTAGAATTTGTCTGGTACAGAGTTTTATCATCAGATGTATTTAAAGAAGAAAAAAAATGACCACAGGATTTCCATTCTAGATCAGCCGAGATAGGGGAACAAATGTTTCTCGCTGCATGTCTTTTTGATCCAACTATCACTCCTCCTTTCAAAGGCCATAGCCTTAAGTCACCAGAAACTATGCACTCAATCATTGCCAATAAAATCATTTCTTTCTCATTTATTGAACACTTCTTTGATCTAGAGGCTTGGGTGAAGCTCTAAGCTAGAATCACAGAAAAGATTTAAAGATTTAAAAAAATATTAGTATCTGCAATGCTTGCAAAAACCTTTAGAATGGGGATTTAGACATGGTAGAATGTGATTGTTGCCTAAAGTGGTTTCACTGCCATTGTGTTTCACTCACAACAGCCTCAAAACAACGTAAATGGCTTTGTATAGGATGTTGGGGGTGAACATTAACTTTCTTAATAGCTTGACTTTTTATATAACAATTTTAATCACTAATATTTTTGGCTGTAATTACATTTTTTATAAGTTGAAACTTTTCTTTTTAACTCATGATCTATTAAATTAACATGTTAACGTCACGTTAACCTGATAACATGAACAAGATTGAGAAGAGGACACGTGACTGAAGTGAGATGATAGACCAGAATGCACTAGTGTAAGAGACAAGGTGGTTGTGATTTTATGTCTGACACGTGAACACTAAAGTTTCATCTTGTATAATCACATGTTACATTATTAAATTCATTTTGTGGACATTTTTTATTTCAAATTGGTCATTGTGCGAAAGATATTGTTTAATAACACCTACTGATACAGGACAATCAGCCTTTTACAATTGCTTCTATATGTGTACATCATGTCACATTACTATATTGTATTTCTACATTCATGAATATATACATGTATATATTATATTTATATCTTGTAAAGTGTTCAAGCCATGATTTACTTTTGAAATCCTTTGTTAACTCATGGTGTCTGCTTGAGTCCTTGATAGTTTGCTTGCTGGCTGGAAAAAAACTTTGGATTGATTTTTATGTCAATGTCTTGTTAGCTAGCAAGCTGACATTTTGAAGGCAGACAACAAGTTGACATTTTGAAGGCAGACAACAAGTTGACATTTTGAAGGCAGACAACAAGCTGACATTTTGAAGGCTGACAACAAGCTGACATTTTGAAGGCTGACAACAAGCTGACATTTTGAAGGCTGACAAAAAGCTGACATTTTGAAGGCTGACAACAAGCTGACATTTTGAAGGCAGACAACAAGCTGACATTTTGAAGGCAGACAACTAGCTGACATTTTGAAGGCAGACAACAAGCAAACATTTTGAAGGCAGACAACAAGCTGACATTTTGAAGGCAGACAACAAGCTGACATTTTGAAGGCAGACAACAAGCTGACATTTTGAAGACAGACAACAAGCTGACATTTTGAAAGCTGACTTGAGTCAATGTCTTGTTAGCTAGCAAGCTGACATTTTGAAGGCAGACAACAAGCTGACATTTTGAAGGCAGACAACAAGCTGACATTTTGAAGGCAGACAACAAGCTGACATTTTGAAGGCACTTGAGTCAATGTCTTGTTAGCTAGCAAGCTGACATTTTGAAGGCAGACTTGAGCCAATGTCTTGTTAGCTAAAAAGCTGACATTTTGAAGGCAGACTTTAGCCAATGTCTTGTTAGCTAGCAAGCTGACATTTTGAAGGCAGACAACAAGCTGACATTTTGAAAGCAGACTTGAGCCAATGTCTTGTTAGCTATCAAGCTGACATTTTGAAGGCAGACTTGAGCCAATGTCTTGTTAGCTAGCAAGCTAACATTTTAAAGGAAGACAACAAGCTGACATTTTGAAGGCAGACAACAAGCTGACATTTTGAAGGCAGACAACAAGCTGACATTTTGAAGGCAGACAACAAGCAAACATTTTGAAGGCAGACTTTAGCCAATATCTTGTTAGCTAGCAATCTGACATTTTGAAAGCAGACAACAAGCTGACATTTTGAAGGCAGACAACAAGCTGACATTTTGAAGGCAGACAACAAGCTGACATTTTGAAGGCAGACTTGAGCCAGTTAAAAAACAAATGTATAAAAATTTAAATGAATCGAATGTACTGTAATTAAATTATTGCATTTTTATATTAATTTTACTTATATGTATCAAACAAGTTAATTTTTGTGCTAGAGTGTTGTGGTGCGTAATATATTAAACAATATTAATTAACTTTTTAAAAATGAATGCCCGATCGGTGCACATTATCAAATATTTATAATTCTCAATGTAACGCCAGTCACACTATTATTTTTAGATAGCTGCGCACCTAAATACTCAACAAAAATATTTAAGTTGAAATTTATGTCCCTATGACGTTACAAATTTTAGAAATCAGCGCACCAAAAATGATTAAAAATGTTACTTGAAATAAATGAATAAGACAAAAAATTAAAATAAATTATATTTATGACGTCATTAAACTGAAAATTTCATAAAATGCTCATAGCTTATATATTGATTTTTTTTCTGATGAACATTTGTTCAAAATTAAGAGATTGAAGCTTAAATATATTGATTTTTAAAACTTCCGTCATTTATGACGGGTGATAGCCTAGTATTAAAAATGTTTGACGAGACATAACTTAAATGTATGTCTCTTATATTCAGGATGTTTTAAATTTAACAATAAAATTAAATTCACATTTTATTCATTTCATGTGTTTTATTATTTCATTACTAAATTTTGTTTCATTATTTTAATTGTATTTAAATTAAAATAAAATAAATCCACTAAATAAGTTAACAATTTATATTTGTGTGTAAATTTTATGACAACAGGAATTGTAAATACAAGTATCAAGCAGCAAAGACTTCAGAAACAAGAAGAAAAAAGGTGTGATTGGGGGGGGGGGGGGGACTAATTTTCTTTCTTTGCAATATAACGAACATACTCAAGAATGTTTTAAAATCAATCGTGTAAATGTAATGTACAAGACAACACTAAGTCAAAAAATACAACACAGAAAAGTAATGAAATAAATAGTGTTTTTCTGTTCTATTTAAGGCTATATAATAAAAGTAAGAACAATTAAGCATGTACTCTACTAAAATGTATGTTGATTACATTAATTATGTAAGTGAAGGGGAAACAAAGTATTTCTTAGTTACTTCTAGTAGTAGATAGAATAAATATATAAAATTGATATGAAAGCTCTGAGCAATAAATGTATCAATACCTAAAATTTGTAAGTTCAGTATTTCTATCAAGCAAATAATATATATATATATGCTTTGTTGATTCTGTGTGAATTTTTTTTAAAGAGGTGGGGTATCACTTATGCCTATACATGAACTATCCTTTCAAAAAGAAACTACATATTCATAGTTAAAGATAAGGAATACATAAAGTTTTTTGAATAAACTAATAGCACAATTGATAAAGATGGCGTAGTTCAAAATAATAAAAATATACAACGACCAATAACGTTTGATAACATATCCCTTTATTAAAAAAATCTAAATTTATAAGTTCTTCAAGCTAAGACTTAGTCTTAACCTATCAAGACCAAAGTAAATAGTAATAATAGTGCTATCTCATCTGTTACAGACGCTCTTACTATAATAAGATTATTGCGCCCTGCGTTTATCTATTGTCTATTGGTAGAAATGTTTGTGTTTAGTTCCGTATTCTTATTAGAGTTTTAAATGATGATAAAGTGTTAGCTTTATATATAAATTATATTATATTATAAATATATTGGTCTATATTGTCCAATAATAAATGTCATGGGTTGGGACTGTAATACTTGTATTACTATCACTACTAATAATGATAGTTGTAAGTAGTACTAATTTTACAGTAAAGTAATAGTCATAGTAATAAAAAGCCTATAATATGCTTACATTTATATGCTTTGTTGATTCTGTGTCAGTTTGTCGTTTTTTTTTTAAAGAGGTGGGGTATCACTTATGCCTAAACATGTACTATCCTTTCAAAAAGAAACTAAATATTCATAGTTAAAGATAAGGAATACATAAAGTTTTTTGAATAAACTAATAGCACAATTTATAAAGATGGCGTAATTCAAAATAATACAAATATACAACGACAAATAACGTTTGATAACATATGCCTATATAAAAAATATCTAAATTTATAAGTTCTCCAAGCCAAGACTTAGTCGTAGCCTATCAAGACCAATGTTAATAGTAATAATAGTGCTACCTTATATGTTACCGACGCTTCTTCTATACTGAAGATTATTGCGTCCTACGTTTATCTAATGTCTATTGTTTGAAATGTTTGTGTTTAGTTCCGTATTCTTATTAAAGAGTAGTTAGCTTTATATATAAATTATATTATACTATAAATGTATTAGTCTATATTGTCCAATAATAAATGTCATGGACTGGGACCGTAATACCTGTATTACTATCACTAGTAATAATGATAGTAGTAAGTAGTACTAGTAGTATAGTACAGTAATAGTCATAGTATTAAAAAGCCTTTAATATGATTACATTTATATCCAATACGCAATGGACTGATATTGGATAATATTATTGTAGCCGAGTGGTGGGCTACTGTTGTTAGAGTTTTGTTAATACTTGACAATTAACAAACAGGTAAAAAGAAATCCAGGTCGTGAGAACTATAGTTTCTATAATAGTTGATTTATTGTTCTATCTTCTAATGTTGACACAGTTACTGATGTCTAAGTAATTTAACTTTAAGCTAGCAGGTTACACAACATACAGTACTAAAAGTTAGAAAATATCCATGAACTGCACAGTTCGACGAATGAATTTAACTTCTGAAAATGGTTTTACTCCAGTAAGGAAAAACGACAAACTGCTACTATCATGCTAATATTAACACTACAGACTCTTCTGACAATGTCAAAAACTACACGTCCAGAGCGTGACTAAAGTGTCTCGGAGGTCCAGTTCGAGACAGAATAGAGCAGTAATCACCATTTCTAAATTTTGAAAAGACCGTGTTAACAAACAAACCTCGGGGCTGGGTTATTGTTCGAGCACTGATAGTTGTCACCATACGCCGAAAGCAAGGCGCCAGCGATGCGTTACGACACCCAAATACATTGTGCCGGGGTGATGAGAAGGGGGGGGGCATTGTTCGAGGGGAAACTATTTTAGTGGTGAGGGGGGAGCTGTTGGGGCGCGGGCCCACGGCCACATTATATTTAACTCAGTGGACTGAACAGATTCTAAAATATAAACTTAAAATCATCTAAAATGTAAACTTAAATTCTTCTAAAATATAAACTTATAATCATCTAAAATATAAACTTTTAATAATCTAAAATATAAACTTAAAATCATCTAAAATATAAACTTACAATCATCTCAAATATAAACTTATAATCAATAATCGACATGAAAAACAATAAGGCTGGCACTGAGACTTGAGAATATTTCACTGAATACTCCCTTCAGCATCGAACTATTAATAGAATTCTGGGGATTACGCTGAACGTTATCCGCAGAATTCTGGGGATAACGCCTCTCTTAGTATTAGCAAACTAACACTGCTGAGCACTATTACCTGAGTATGATCAATGCAATCAGAGAATCTGTCTGATTCAAATTGTGTCATTTAAAGTGAAAACGTCACGTTGGTATTATTAAATTTGAGAGACTATTTGATATACTGACGATATGTTTCCATTATGATAATTCCAGTTTCATCTGTGATTCATCTACTCCCATTGAGTAGAGCTGATGTATAATAATTAGACTAGACTTGAAGAAAGTGGCAGCCATTAAAATTATGATCAGCTTCAAAGTCAAGTCACATGATTTTTGTTTACCCTTTTAAAATATTCATTCGCTGTTAAAATAGTGCATTCTGATTGATAGAGCCACGAATGTATCGAGCAATGATTGAATGTGTAGTCCAACTCTTATGCCATGTTCTACCTTATATTGATGTTTAAATTGTGTCTTTTATTTTTATGTCTTATTTATTTTAATAATAGTTAGAGAATAAATACGAAGTTATCAGAACTCTATAATATTTTTTTCTTCGTCATTTGTGCTATTCAAATATATAAATATAATGCAAGTATATAGTAAATTACTTTGCTTAAATAATAAAATAATTTTCAAAGAACAGAAACATCAATTTTTAATAAAGTACATTTTATAACTACATTAAATGTGCATTAAAGTTTGATTTTCCATAAATTGCGCACTACAAACAAATTTTACTGACTATTAAGTAATAAATACATAAGTTGATCAAACAAAATGGGAAAATAGATTATTAGGTTTAACATGTTTAACAAAATAAAATTGTGAAAACTTATTAGGAACACTTCAGTGAGAGAAATAAGTATTTTTGTATGGTTCTTTAAATGTATCGCAACTGGGAATAAAGCCTATATATAACATTCCAAGGACAAATTTTATCGTTAAATAATATTAATTTCAAATCATAAAAACGTATACATTTATTATTTACGTAAGTAATCCCTGCTGCGGTGAAAAGAAAGCCTAGCTACTTTATAAACGTGTTATGCCACTTGACGTCGATCCCTATAGTAAGTGATACAATATAACTGTATTGTGAAATCTTAGTCCAAGTTTAACAACTAGTATCGCTGTATACTGTTACAGTAAATTTCTTTAAAGAAAAGCATAATAAGTATTTCGTTTATTGCACATGTTAAATATTACATTTAATACAAATGTACGTTATCAAACTCAATTCTGGCGTACCGGTGATCACTGCTTCGTATCCATGTGAAGTCAGTGATTTTTTTTTCCGGTTGGTAGGAATTTCTGAGTCCACCAATTTCTGAAACGGTACGTACAACTAGTTAGTGGAATAAACGCGGCAAGGTACTGCGTCGAGACACAATTCTTATTGCTTAACGTTTTAATATTTACTAAGGCGTTAGCTAGTTTAAAATAACATAAACAATACACAAATAAATAATCCAAATTTCAGACTGTGTCGGTCTCGTGGGCAGGGATAGAGCGTTAACAATTTTATTTAGCCACCACTAAATAGCAAGGGTTTTTGTGGCTAGCACAATGCCCCTGATACCATGCCAGTATCGAGGCTCGAACTTGTGGGCCCCTGGTACCATGCCAGTATCGAGGCTCGAACTTGTAAGCCCCTGGTACCATGCCAGTATCGAGGATCGAACTTGTGGGCTCCTGATACCATGCCAGTTTTGAGGCTCGAACTTGTGGGCCCCTGGTACTAGGACAGTATCGAGGATTGAACTTGTGGGCCCCTGGTATTATGCCAGTATCCAGGCTTGAACTTGTCGGCCCCTGGTACTAGGACAGTATCGAGTCTCGAACTTTTGGGCCACTGGTACCATGCCAGTAACGAGGCTAAATCTTTTGGGCCCCTGGTATCATGCAAGTATCGAGGCTCGAACTTGTGGGCCTCTGGTACCAGGACAGTATCGAGGCTTTAACTTGTGGGCCCCTGATACCATGCCAGTAACGATGCTTGAAATTGTGGGCCCCTGGTACCACGCCAGTATCGAAACTCGAACTTGTGGGCCCCTGGTACCATGCCATTATCGAGGCTCGAACTTGTGGGCCCCTGTTACCATACCAGTATTGTAGATCGAATTTGTGGTCCCCTGTTACCATGTCAGTATCGAGTTTCGAACTTGTGAACCCTGGTATCTTGCCAGTATCGAGGCTCCAACTTGTGGGCCCCTGGTACCATGCCAGTATCGAGACTCGAACTTGTGGGCCCCTGGTACCATGCCAGTATCGAGGCTCGATTTTTTGGGCTCCTTGTACCCTGACAGTATCGATGCTCAAACTTGTGGGCCCTTGGTACCATGCCATTATCGAGGTTCGAACTTGTGGGCCCCTGGTACCATGCCAGTATCGAGCCTCGAACTTGTGGGCCACTGGTGTCATGCCAGTATCGAGACTCGAACTTGTGGGCTCTTGGTACCATGCCATTATCGAGGTTCGAACTTGTGGGCCCCATGGTATCATGCCAGTATCGAGACTAGAACTTGTGGGCCCCTGGTACCATGCCAGTATCGAGTCTCGAACTTGTGGGCCCCTGGTATCATGCCAGTATCGAGGCTTGAAGTGTGGTACCGTGGTACCAGGACAGTATCGAGGCTTGAATTTGTAAGCCCCTTGTACCATGCCAGTATCAAGGCTTGAACTTGTGGGCCACTGGTACTATGCCCGTATCAAGGCTCGAACTTGTGTGCCCCTGGTGCCATGCCCGTATCGAATCTCGAACTTGTGGGCCCCTGGTATCATGCCAGTATCAAGGCTTGAACTTGTGGGCCCCTGGAAGCAGGACAGTATCGAGGATTGAACTTGTAAGCCCCTGGTACCATGCCAGTATCGAGGCTCGAACATGTGTGCCCCTGGTATCATGCCAGTATCGAGGCTCGAACTTGTGTGCCCCTGGTATCATGCCAGTATCGAGGCTCGAACTTGTGGGCCCGTGGTACCATTCCAGTATCGAGGCTTGAACTCGTGACTATTCGGCAGTCCAGCGCGCTACTACTTTGACCATCGCATCTTATCTTTGTATAAAATGTCAATTGATCCTGTTAAATCAGTTAAAAAATCAACATCAACTTTTGCTGTAAATATATTAACTCTTATATAGACAAGAATCTAATGACTTTTAGTAGTTTGGTTCAAATTAAATTTATTGAAAAAAAAAAGAAATTTTGATATCGTCCTTATGAACATACATTTTCTCATGTGCGAAAAAACCAAAGGACCACTAAGGGGTTCGAATATGCAAACAGCACCGGGTAACACCATCAAAAGATGTAACACTACAATCTTTAATTATCTTTTTCCTTTCGCATAACACTAACAAAATTGGATTATATCTATGTATTACATCGTGTTTGGTAACAATATGAGCTACCGCACTAGGTGAAACCAACCTTAGCAATCCCTCTAATATTCTTACCATTTCTCGTTGACATCGTTTAAATGCGTTAATATTGACACTATGTTAGAATAATAATAATACAAAAATATTAATAGTAATAATAATAATAACACTAATAATAATAATAGGTTTAAAAATAATTAATTTAACTTTTTTTAAAAAAGATATTATAACCGTCGATAAAAGTCTTTAAATGAGTATCATAATAGTAAACAAAATCTATTCTCTTCATTATAAATATACATATAGATTTACTAAGAAGTCACTAGCAGAAGTCACACTTTTTTATTGTAGCTATTTCTTCTCAAACACTTTAAAATAACACATTTTCACCGCTTGATAATTTTCAGTTGATTCCCTTAAAGTTTAAGTGAGGAATTCCAAAAAGATCTGATATGACTGACACAGTTAGCAAGCATCGCTTCATTAGACGGCACGCCACTAAAATTGTATTTCTTTAATCAATACTTTTTAGTAAAAAAAAACAAAACTGAATTGAATATTAATAAGAGTTATAACCATATTCTTCTAAAACTTAAGAGAATTGTTGACTAGCAGCAATAATTTGGCCATTGCCCCAGGAACTGGTGCATTCTTTAGGTAGCAACACGAGCCCCGCATTTTGATCAATTATTTGTTTAAAATCTAATCGTCAATGATTTTTATTGTAATTATTTTGGAACTAAGTCAAATTTTCTGGATTGAGTGTAAACCACACGGGCCGAAAATTTTGCATGTTTAAGTAATTTTATCCCTAATTAAAGGAATCGAGTTCAGTGGCATGCCACTTAAATAATATATGCCTGCTAAAAATCAAGCCAATTGAGCTCATATATTGATAAAGTTAAACATAAATATAAGTTAACCTCTTTATGTTAATTTTAAAGTTTACGTATGTACAAAAAAAAGTAATAGTTAAATTGTGTTATTTATTTAAATTTGTTTGGTGTAAACTACATTTAATTTACTTTAAAAATTCTCTTTAAAAAAATTAAACTAAGACAAGTTTATATTAATGTCTCACGGTATTTTAGCTACAATTAAAAATTAATTTTATAAAATAAAATTCATACTATCTAAATATAATTTTCTCAAGAGCAACACAATTTTAACATATTTTGAATCGGAGCTTTTTGGTGCAGCGAATACGAGCAATACACAAAAATGCGCATCAGAAGTTGCGATAAAATTCAATTTTAAAATAATGTGTTTTTTCTCACTGACAAATTGCAGACACAATTTCTACACACATTTAGTTTAAAATATTTCTGTTGAATTAGATCTATGAATATTTGAAATGACAACACGTATTCAGTGAAAATGTAAGCTGCAACCAACTATTAATATAGTAACAGGCATAAATACATTTGAGATAGAGTCAGAATTTTTATTACTTATAACAAAAACTTTATTATGATGTTATTTTGTCTCTTGCAAAACACATGTTTAAAGCAAAGATTTATCGTCATAAAAGACTTTTTCTAATACCAACTATTGTTACCCTTGGACGTCAGACACGTTTAAAAAAGTATTTCATCAAACCGAATTAACCCTGGATATTTCCTAGATGTTTAGGAAGGGGGGTGTATTATGTGGTATGTAGCACATAAAACTAATGTTAATTTAAAGAAATTTCCTGGACTAATTAAAAAAAATTGCATTTATTATATTTTCTGTAAAAAATATAAATGTTATTTCTACAGATATCGATTTACGTATATTCTAAAAAAAGAGAGCCTTGGGTTGGAGCCTCGATGCCCTGACCTACTACACTGGGGGACACTGTGACCTACCACACTGAGGGACACTGTGACCTACAACACTGGGAGACACTGTGACCTATCACACTGGGGGACACTGTGACCTACAACACTGGGGGACACTGTGACCTACCACACTGGGGGACACTGTGACCTACCACACTGTGGGACACTGTGACCTATCACACTGGGGGACACTGTGAGCTACCATACTGGGGGATACTGTGACCTACCACACTGGGGGACACTGTGACCTACCACACTGGGGGACACTGTGACCTAGCCTACTGGGGGACACTGTGACTAATCACACTGGGGGACACTGTGACCTACCACACTAAGGGACACTGTGACCTAGCCCACTGAGGGACACTGTGACTAATCACACTGGGGGACACTGTGACCTACCACACTGGGCGACATTGTGACTAATCACACTGGGGGACACTGTGACCTACCACACTGGGGGACACTGTGACCTACCACACTGGGCGACATTGTGACTAATCACACTGGGGGACACTGTGACCTACCACACTAAGGGGACACTGTGACCTACCACACTGGGGGACACTGTGACCTACCACTCTAAGGGGACACTGTGACCTACCACACTGAGGGACACTGTGACCTACAACACTGGGGGACACTGTAACCTACCACACTGGGGGACACTGTGACCTACCACACTAAGGGACACTGTGACCTACCACACTGGGGGACACTGTGACTAATCACACTGGGGGACACTGTGACTAATCACACTAGGGGACTCTGTGACCTACCACACTGGGGGACACTGTGACCGACCACACTGGGGGACACTGTGACCTACCACACTGGGGGACACTGTGACTAATCACACTAGGGGACACTGTGACCTACCACACTAAGGGGACACTGTGACCTACCACACTGGGGGACACTGTGACCTACCACACTGGGGGACACTCTGACCTACCACACTGGGGGCCACTGTGACCTACCATACTGGGGGCAACTGTGACTAATCACACTGGGGGACACTGTGACCTACCACACTTGCGGACACTGTGACTAATCACACTGGGGGACACTGTGACCTACCACACTGGGAGACACTGTGACCTACCACACTGAGGGACACTGTGACTAATCACACTGGGGGACACTGTGACCTAACACACTGGGGGACACTGTGACCTACCACACTGGGGGACATTCTGACCTACCACACTGGGGGACACTGTGACTAATCACACTTGGGGACACTGTGACCTACCAGACTGGGGGACAATGTGACTAATCACACTGGGGGACACTGTGGACTACCACACTGGGGGACACTGTGACCTACCACACTGGGGACACTGTGACCTACCACAGTGGGGGACAATGTGACTTATCACACTGGGGGACACTGTGACCTACCACACTGGGGGACACTGTGACCTACCACACTGGGGGACACTGTGAGCTACCATACTGGGGGACTGTGTGACTTACCACACTGGGGGACACTGTGACCTACCACACTGAGGGACACTGTGACTAATCACACTGTGGGACACTTTGACCTACCACACTGGGGGACACTATGACCTACCACACCGGGGGACACTGTGACCTACCACACTGGGGTATACTGTGACCTACCACACTGGGGGACACTGTGACCTACTACACTGGGGGACACTGTGACCTACCATACTGGGGGACACTGTGCCCTACCACACTGGGGGACACTGTGACCTACCACACTGAGGGACACTGTGTCCCACCACACTGGGGGACTCTGTGCCCTACCACACTGGGGTACACTGTGACCTACCACACTGAGGGACACTGTGTCCAACCACACTGGGAGACACTGTGACCTACCATACTGGGGGAAACTGTAACATACCACACTGGGGGACACTGTGACCTACCACACTGGGGGACACTGTGAACTACCACACTGGGGGACACTGTGACCTATTACACTGGGGGACACTGTGACCTACCACACTGGGGGACACTGTGACCTACCATACTGGGGGACACTGTCCCCTACCACACTGGGGGACACTGTGACCTACCACACTGAGGGGCACAGTGATCTACCACACCGGTGGACACCAACCTTAGTGACGCCTCTGCTCTTCTGACCATTTCTTGTTGACATGTTTTAAGTGCGTTATAATCTCTGCCATGTTAAAATGATAATAATAAATAAGAAGAAACAGCGTTAACTTTAATGACCTAGTATGTTCATATAAGTGGAACATTACTTTAATCTGCCTTGACCTTGTATGCTCATATAAATAGATTCATACAATTAATGTGACACAACTCTCTAGATCTGTGTGCCCTGCTTATCTTCATACAAATAATGTGACAGAAATCTCTAAATCTGTGTGCCCTGCTTATCATCAAACAAATAATGTGACATAACTCTCTAAATCTGTGTGCCCTATTTATCTTCATACAAAAAATGTGACACAATTCTTTGAATATGTCTGTCCTAATTTTCATTATACAAATAATGTGACACAACTCTCTTAATCTTTGTGCCCTGCTTATCTTCATGCAAATAATGTGACACAACTCTCTTAATCTTTGTCAACTCTCTTAATCTTTGTGCCCTGCTTATCTTCATGCAAATAATGTGACACAACTCTCTTAATCTTTGTGCCCTGCTTATCTTCATACACATAATGTGACACAAATCTCTAAATCTGTGTGCCCTGCTTATCTTCATACACATAATGTGACACAACTCTCTAAATCTGTGTGCCCTATTTATCTTCATACACATAATGTGACACAAATCTCTAAATCTGTGTGCCCTGCTTATCTTCATACACATAATGTGACACAAATCTCGAAATCTGTGTGCCCTGCTTATCTTCATCCACATAATTTGACACAACTCTCTTAATCTGTGTGCCCTATTTATCTTGATATAAATAATGTGACAAAACTTTCTAAGTCTGTTTGCCCTATTTAGCTTCCGTCCCAAAATAAGGAATTTTTAATGAAATATATTTCTACGAATAATTTTCAATAGACATATAAAAGACTCTACCAACTGAATAAGAAAATATTAAATTGCGATTTAAGTGTTTTTACAAAATGCTTTTACTTTGTAGTGGACATACTGTTTACTCGTAACAACCTGTCTGTTGTTTGTAACTGTGTAGGTGACATTCTGTTTACTAGTAACAAACTGACTGTTGTTTGTAACTGTGTAGGTGACATTCTGTTTACTCGTAACAACCTGTCTGTTGTTTGTAACTGTGTAGGTGACATTCTGTTTACTTGTAACAACATGACTGTTGTTTGTAACTGTTTAGGTGACATTCTGTTTACTCGTAACAACCTGACTGTTGTTTGTAACTGTGTAGGTGACATTTTGTTTACTCGTAACAACCTGACTGTTGTTTGTAACTATGTAGGTGACATTCTGTTTACTTGTAACAACCTGACTGTTTTTTGTAACTGTGTAGCTGACATTCTGTTTACTTGTAACAACCTGACTGTTGTTTGTAACTGTGTAGATGACATTATGTTTACTTGTAACAACCTGACTGTTGTTTGTAACTGTGTAGGTGACATTCTGTTTACTCGTAACAACCTGACTGTTGTTTGTAACTGTGTAGGTGACATTCTGTTTACTTGTAACAACCTGACTGTTGCTTGTAACTGTGTAGGTGACATTATGTTTACTTGTAACAACATGACTGTTGTTTGTAACTGTGTAGATGACATTATGTTTACTTGTAACAACCTGACTGTTGTTTGTAACTGTGTAGGTGACATTCTGTTTACTCGTAACAACCTGACTGTTGTTTGTAACTGTTTAGTGGACATTCTGTTTACTTGTAACATCCTGACTGTAGTTTACTGAAATCGTTACGTCACATCATAATGACAATATTTATACCTTAAATTAGTTTATAAATATAAATTTGCTTTTTGTAAATTATATACCAAGATGAAAGTAATTTCTTCTAATTCTTTTGATAACTTATTTTAAAGTTTCAAAAAAATATTATTTATTCTTGTTTTCATTGTAGAATTTTTTCTGCAACAAGTTAAATTTGTATCATATTAAATATGATTAAAATCATAGTCGTGTGCGGGCAACTACAAAAACACGCGGAGCTAATACAAAAACAAAGTGTGCTTTCAGTTTCAGTAATAACTATGTCTTATAAATGACAATAGCATCATTTTTAAGGACTTTTGTAAGTTCGTTAGTAGATTTGTACATAGCAGCTCAGAAAGTCTACACGTGTCTAGTATTTAAATATTTCATATAAGATAATATTAAAGGCTATTAAAGTTTACTTGGTTTATTTCGCTCATATAAAATAGGGAATATCCGTTGGTACACGTACATGGACTTGAATATAAGAAATATAATTTGAAGGCAGTTTGTGGAAGCTTATTTTCATAACAGTTATTGAGATATCGTTATGTGACACATTCCCCAATAGCTTTGGCCAGTGAACAATGTGGCACAAAACAGAATAGGAGATATAATTAGATTGGAGGGATCAATACATTTATGTATGAAAGCAGCGTCTGTTTTTTTAAAATAAATATTTTAATAAACTTTTACTTTTTCATGTACTTAGTTGACGATATAACAGACTTTTACAAAAAAATTACTTATTCCTGGCAACATCAATGAATTAAAAACAATTTGAGGACAAGTTTACAAATTTATTGTTTAAATGGTAGCATAAATGTTATATAAATGTACATAATATGGTAACAAATTTCACTAAAAGATAAAAGTTAACAAAGAATTTATTTATATTCATTCAATAAGCCCACGTTTGAAATGATAATATAGCTAGACTAAAATAAGACGCAGCTCATATCCTGTTTTTTTACACACACACACAAAAACACGCCCTCGCACATGCAATTAAAGAACATTGTATTAACATATTAAATACGCATTAAATTGGGATTTCCCGTAAATTTGGCACAACAAAGAACTATTACAGACTTGTTACATTAACAAAATATATTTCGAGCTAGTTGGGAAAATTGTTTATTATTGAATTACTATTTGTTTACAAACAGAAATTTGTGAATTTATAATTTATCCATCAAAGAGATTAATTACTATGTTTTTGTTACTTAAAAGTTTGTTTGAATGAAACCTAGAATATTATATGCACACATACATTCTCAAGAACAAGGTATCAATAAATAGTAATACTATCAAATCAAGAACACTATGATAACCATACGTTTTCTCTTAGCATATGCCCTTTTGTAACAATCTTTAGGCAGTATTGTTAAGGGTTCAGACAAAAGCCTCAAATATCTAACCATTTTATCAAAGTGATATGCCACTTCATTTCGCTCCCTGTAAAAAGGGAGACAAAATAAATCAGTAGATAAAACTTTGATCAACACATGATACTTTCTATAGCAAAAGTAATGTTTGATATAAGATAGTATAATTTTTNTATATATATATATATATATATACGTATATATATAACAAAATATATCACTATATCTGAACAGATTAATGTACTTACACTCTACAAAAATGTTTATACTTGGTATATCCAATAGCGTATGTACTAAGACTATTGTTGAGTTCCTCAATAATAGTTTGAGAAGCTTACATATTTTAGAACCGTTGGGGATAGGTGTTAGACCCAACCAACGTATTTTTAATTCTGTTAGGGACGCTAAGTTAACTTTGGAGGGACAAAGAGTAAAGTTGGGGACTCTGGTGAAAGGTCGCCTGCAGTTTATAAGGGCGAAATGTGATAGTTAGGCTAGCCATTTTTGTAGGGATGCTACATTGTTTTTGCAAGGACAAAGTCTGATAGTCGATGTTGAAGGGGGTCAACAAAAAGTTACTGGGACTTAGGGTCTGACCAACCAGAAGAAAGTTGGCACAGGTACCACCCAGAACTATTAAGATTCTACCAATAGAATTGCTAGAAATGTAGGACGGACGCCTTCATGGCATGGCCAGGGGTCCTTATATACTCTACCCAAACCTTAAGGCGTTCTCTCGCTCTCAGAAGCACACAGATCACGCTTAGAGCTAAGGTGATAGGACTGTGGGGAGTTGTGAGCCTAGCTGAGAAGTCTGTTTTCAGCTAGTATAGTATAGCATAGTAAAGTCAGTACTAGTAAACTAAGTAACACTACAGAAGAGCAGACCAGGCAGAAGACGTGCTGGTGTTGAGAGGAAGGGACAAGGTGGCCTTGCCTCACGTATGAGAACCGTTGAAAGAGAGATCATAGCACTGACCAACCCTAGCTGTCGTTCAGTACTAGTGACATTGCGTGACCACGGACGGACGTCAGGGGAAGACATCGCCCGATCCAATTGGGAGACGATACGCTTGACTGCGGAGCGGTTGAAGCAGCGACGATAGGCGACCCGTCAATCATCTACTCGACCCACCCCACTGACCAGGGAAGTCGGGTCATATTCATATATTTGTCTTAATTAATTAGATTGTCAGTGTACATATTGAATATCTGTTTGTTTATTTGTTGTTAATTTTTTAGCATTAAATGTCATTCTCTGTTATATTCACAGAGGCGTTTTTGAGTTATTCGTATAGTCTCATAGTTAATTTTTGTTAGCGTAACAAGTAGAGCATTATTACTTATTATTACTCCTACTCAGTAGGACAGGATGCAACAAGGAAAAGGTTGCTAACTATTAGTACAATCTAACCCTAGACAACTAGTCATATAGGTGCTGGTGTCTATACCCCTATAGACCCAGTATTCAACAACTATGTTGCTCTGAATGTACCCAGACCCTACACATTTTTATATATTAAGACCTTACAATGATGTATATACTTAGCCCTTATAAAGATGTATATCCTTGAACCTTATAAAAATGTTTATACTAAGACCTCTCAAAAATGTTTATACTCAAACCATACAAAAATGCATATAATTAGACCTTGCAAAAAATATATTAAGACCTTACAAAAATGTATATACTAAGACTTTACAAAAATGGGTATACTAAGACCTTACAAAAATGCACGTGATAAAACATTACATTGTCAGGAACGCATAGTAAATTTTTTTTTTCATTTTGTAGTGTGTGTATTGTCTATTCTTTTAATATTTGTTTTCTCAGAATAAGTGATTTATGAGATTTTAGATCTTATTCTTTTTATTTATATGTCTACACATGTCTCGATTAATTTCTGTGCCTTATTCTATTTATGTATATGCCTATACATGTTTCGCTTTATTTTTCGTGGAAACCGACATGACCTTGTTTCTTTCTTTATGTATTCTGATAACTTATGGAACATTTTACACGAATAGCAAAATTTCATAGACAAACGGTCATTTTTTTCCATAAAATAAATTGATTAAACATTTAAAGGCACTTAGAATATAGTTGATAAGGACTAGAGAGAAAGATAAATTTAATACACGCCCTTAGAATTTCAGTTCAGAAGGACTAGAAAAAATGAAAAATTTTTGACAGTTAAGTCCACAGAAATTGGTCGGAATTGTTGGATATTTCTTAAGTCACGTCATAAAGGAAAAGCTTTTTTCTCGCAAAATTTGCGCATTCTCAGAAGAGTAAATTTAAAAAAAAACATATTAAAATATATGTTGATAAATACTGACGTATTGTGTAAGCTGTTTTAAAAAATTCATCTTCTAAATGTTTTGTTCATGTAGCACGATATAGTCTTAAACCAGTGTGTCTTTTAAAGGTTATGATTATTTTTAAGCACTGCACTTTACCTGTTTAAAAAAAAAAGGTTTTTGTTCAAATTTACTTGTTGACGTTTTTCAAATTTTTGTTCAGCGATCTAGATATTGCATTTAATGTTATTATAAACAAACTCAATAGTGCGCTAACATGAGGACTGGGATCGAGCCCACACAAAGCCAAAATGACATTGTTGAATGACTATCACTTATAAATTCCCGCACTGACTCTGAGGGCGTTCGGGGCATCAACCAGGTCTACTAAGCACCTAGTAGGTTCAAAATAAAATATTAAGGGTGGCATCCATAAGGTCAACCAAGCCCCTAGTAATTTCAAAATAAAATATTAAGGTCCCCAAGGACAATCCGTTATTTGATTATCTTCTTTTACAGAATTTGACTTTGATTATTAAGAAATGGAAGATTAAATATAATTTTAAAAAACCCGTAAATAACCAAGTTTTCCCCGATAAATATACGCATCATAACTATAAGGATGTTCAGTAAAATACAAAGGGCAAACAATCCAAAAATAGAAAATTTTTGTTATTTCTCTTAAAACGTGTTTAATATAATGCGCACCGATCGTGAATTTATTTTTAAAAAGTGATTTCAAAATAATGCGCACCTTATTGCACGACATTTTGTTAAACATATTACACACCACAACACTTTTTCTCAATTAACATGAAGGAAAGAAATAAATAAAATAATTTTATAATTAAGTAATTCAATTACTGACCGTTCGATCGATTTGAAATTTTTAGACTTTATTTTTATCTTTGGCGTGAGTCTGCCTGCAAAATTTCAGCTGGCTATCTATACTAATAAAAGGGAAAGCCCTCACTCACTCACTCACTCACTCACTCACTGATTCATCACTAATTCTCCAACTTCCCGTGTAGGTAGATGCATGAAACTTTGGGAAGTTGTTGGTTACCCTCTCACGACGAAAATTGGCGAAAAAGAATTTTTAAAATATCGCTTTTGTGGGGCCGGGGGCCCAAAAACATGTTTTTCCTTATTTGGGCTCTATAAAAATTGAAAATCACCAATTTTCTCATTTCCCGTGTAGGTAGAAGCATGAAGCTTTGGAAATTTGTTAAGTACATGCTCCCAATTATAAATGGAAAAAAAAAGAGTTAAATGTCCCACTGTTCTGGGGCTGGGGCCCCAAAACAGTTGTACCTTATATGAGCTATATAAAAAATTGAAAATCACTAATTCTCCTATTTCCCGTGTAGGTAGAAGCATGAAACTTTGGACATTTGTTTAGTACATGCTCCCAATTATACATTGAAAAAACAAATAGATTTCCCACTCATGGGGGCCGGGGCCCCTAAAATGTTTGTTTTCTGATATGAGTATGAGCTATATAAACATTACGTGTAGGTAGAAGAATGAAACTTTGGAAATTTGTTAAGTACATGCTCCCAATTATAAATTGCGAAAAAGAATCTTTAAAATATCGCTCATGTGGGGCCGGGGGCCCAAAAACTGTTTTTTTTTCTACATCACAAATTCTCCAAGTTACCGTGTAGGTAGAAACATAAAACTATAGAATGTTGTTGGGTAACTTATAACGACAATATTTGATGAAAAAGAATTTTAAAAATCTCCCTCATGTTGGGCCGGGGGCCCCAAAAGTTTTTTTTTTCTTAAATGGTCACTTTAAAAGATGAAATTCAGCAATTTTCCTATTTCCCGTGCAGGTAGAAGCATGAAACTTTGAGAAGTTATTGGGTACCCTCTAATTACAAAAATTGGCGAAAAACATTTTTTAAAAACTCGCTCATGTGGGGCCGGGGGCCCCAAAAATGTTTTTTATTTTTACATCACTAATTCTCCACGTTATCGTGTAGGTAGAAATATGAAACTATAGGATGTTGTTGGTTACCAAATATCAACAAAATTTATTTAAAAAGAATTTTAAAAATATCCCTTATGTGGGGCCGGGGTCCCCAAAAGTTTTTTTTTGACATGGTCTACTTGAAAGTCAGCAATTTTCCGTGTAGGTAGAAGCATGAAACTTGGGAAGTTATTGGGTATCCTCCAATTACAAAAACTGACGAAAAATAATTTTTAAAACCACGCTCATGTGGGGCCGGGGGCCCAAAAACTGTTCTTAACTTCATTACTAATTCTTCACTTTCCCGTGTAGGTAGAAGCATGAAACTTTGGAAAGTTGTTGGATGTCCAAAAAAACAACTAAATTGGCGAATAAGATTTTTAAAATCTAGCTGAAGTTGGGCTGGGGGCCCAAAAGTTTTTTCATAATATGGGCTCTAAAAAAATTGAAAATCACCAATTTTCCTATTTGCCATATGGGTAAAAATATGAAACTTTGGAAATGGTTTAAGTACCCGCTCTCGGCGCAAATTGGCCAAAACTAATTTTAAAACTAACTCTCATTGGGGGCCGGGAGCCCAAATATATTTTCTCTTACATTAAAAACCGACTCATCACTTATTCTCCACTTTTCGGTGTAGTTAGGAGCATGGAATTTTGGGAAGTTGTTTGAAACCCTCTCATGACGAAAACTGGCAAAAAAGAATTTTTAAAATCTCGCTCATGTGAGGCCGGGGACCCAAAATATTTTGTTCCTAATATGGGCTTAATAAAAATGGAAAATCACCAATTTTCTTATTTTCCCTGTAGGTAGAAGCATGAAACCTGGGAAAGTTTTTGAGTACATGTTTCCTACGATTATTTTGACCAAACAAACAAAACATTCCCACTCATGGGGGCCGGGGCCCCAAAAACGATTATTTTATTAAATGAGCTATATAAACATTGAAAATCACCAGTTCTCCTATTTTCCGGGTAGGTGGACTCATCAAATGTTGGGGAGTTTATAAATACACTTACACGATGCTAGCAGAAGAAATAACTTTTAAAATTTATCTTACAGGGGGGCTGGGGCCAAAATTTAAAATCTAAAAATCACTATTTCTTCCATTCACCATGTAGGTGGAGAGCATGAAAGTTTAGGAAGTTGTTGAGTTTAATCTCCCGATAATAATTGGCGAAAGAGAATGTTAAATGCCCACTCATAGAGGTACGGGACCCCCAAAAATGGGGCCCCATAAAAAATTTGTTACCTTATATGAGCTATTTACAAATTGCAAATCAATAATTCTCCTATTTCCCATATAGTTTAAAGTATGAAACTTTTTAAATATTTTGAGTACATGCTACCGATGATATTTGGCGAAAGAGAATGTTAAATTTCCCACTAATGGATCCGGGGCCCCCAAAACATTTTTTATATATATATATGAGCTATACAAAAATTGAAAATCACTAATTCTCACATTTCCCATATTGGTAGAAGCATGAAACATTTGAAATTGTTTTAGTACAAGCTCCCGACAATTGACGAAAATAATGTTTCAAATCCCTCTAATTGGGTACCGGGGGCCTAAAATATATTTTTTCTTATATTAAAAAAAACAAACTTACCACTAATTCTCCAATTTTCAGTGTAGGTAGGAGCATGAAACTTTTGGTAATTGTTAAGTACTCTCTCAGGACAAATGTTGGTGTAAAAAAAATTTGAAATTCCCACTCATGGGGGCCGGGACCCCAAAAACGTATTTTTTTATATGAGATTTAGAAAAATTGAAAATCACTGATTCTCTTATTTCTCGAGTAGGTAGACCCATGAAACGTTGGGTAATTGATAATTACACATTCACGATGGTAGCAGATGAAAACATATTTAAAAATATCTCTTATAGGGGGACGGGGGGCCAAATGTTGTTTAATTCCTAATTTAAACTATATAAAAACTACACATAACTAATTCCCCCATTCTGCATTTAGGTAGAAGCATAAAACTTTGGGAAGTTGTTGAGTACAATCTCCAGATGAAAGTTGGCGAAAGAGAATGATACATTTCCACTGACATGGGGGCCGGGGGCAAAAATATATATATATATATTTTAAATATTAAAAACCGACACATTACACATTCCACAATTCATCGTGTAGATAAAAACATAAAATTTTAGGAAGTTGTTGGGTACCCTAAAAACGACGAAAATATTTTGAAATGCACGCTCATGAGGGCCTGGGCCCAAGAAACGTGTTTTTTCCTTATACGTTTAATAAAAATGTGAAAATCAATAATTCTCCTATTTTCCAAATAGGCAAACGCATGAAACTTTGGGGGTTTGTTAACTACACTTCCTAGATGGTAGCAGGTGAACAATTATTTAAACATTCTTTATTGGGAGCTGTGAGGCTAAAATGTAGTTTTTCCCTCATATTAACTATATAAAAATAAAAAAATCCCTCATTCTCCCTTTCCCTAAGTAGGTAGAAGCATAAAACTTTAGGAATTTGTTGGGTACCCTTTCGCGACAAAATTTAGCGTAATATAATTTTATAATTTTAAAATTCACACTCATTTGGGCCTGGACCTCAAAAACTTTTTTTTTTCAAACATGTGCTATATACAAATTGAAAAGCAGAAATTTTTCTATTTCCCAAATAGGTAACTTATAAAACGTTGCGGATTTTTAAATACACTTCCACGATGGCAGCAGGTGAAATAATATTTAAAATATTCCTTGGTGGGCGCTGGTGGCCAAAATATAGTTTTTTATGCACTCACTCACTTATCACTAATACTCCATCCACCCGCAGCAAAGCACGGGCAAATTGCTAGTATATATATATATAGAGAGAGAGAGAGAGAGAGAGAGAGAGAGAAAGAAAGAGAGAGAGAGAGAGCGATTTGATTTAATATAGTAATTTTCTATAAATGCTATGTCAATCTATCAAAGAGTAATATTGTAAATGTTTACTAAAAATGTTACTCTTGGTAATTGAAATTTTTATCTTTTTGAAGTAAAGCAGCAAAAAACACGACGTGTGACGCGTCGGTTGATAAAATGAAGGACTTATTTACTCAGGCTTTCCGTTTAGTTGAGGAGGTCAGCGGGTACTAGAGAAGTGCGTAATTTGATACAAAGCTATATCCTGTGAGTTTCAAGAATAATCTCAAAGACTTTTTTTTCTTTGGTCAAGGAGCATGACGGATTCTATTTACAATGTCTTCTTGAGGCTTTCTTGTTCTCAATGACAATTTATGTCCAACAAAATCAACATTCGACTGACCTAAACAAACATTTGGTTTGTCTCACTATCAGGTTAAAATTTTCCAATTGATTTAGCAGCTTGCCAATTTTCTCCAAATGCTCTTCTCTATTGCTTGTGTACACTAAAAAATCATCCACATAACTTATAACCTTCTTCATCCATTCATGAAGTTGTCGGGCAACCAAAACCAATGTTGCTCCTGAGTTCTTCATCATAACGGCATATTCAGAAATGCATGATGGCCGTCTGGAGTCACGAAATCCGTTTTTGGAATGTCCATGGGTGAAACGGGGATTAGCCAGTAACCCCATACTTTAGTAAATCTTACTAAAATATTTAGCCTCTGATGTCTTATAGATTATTTCTTTGGGAGAAATCATCGATACTATGTCAAAACGTGTGATTTTATTTAAACTATATGGTATGATTAAATCCATCGTTTTCTTTACAATAAGAGCTGGTGATGAATAAGGGGAGTTGCTTCTGCCTATTATTCCTAACTATTACATTTCGAGCATACCATCATTGATTGCCTCCGTAACGTATGAAAAATGGGATAAAGCTTTCATTTTACTGGAACATCAGATGTGAGTTTGATGTGTTGAATGCTCATATTCGCTCCTCTTGTGCATTCGGTGAAAATCGTTTTATGTTCTTTTACAAATATTACGACGTGATGCCGCAGTTATAAGGAGAGTTTTCCACAGAAAACCTCATTCTCTTGTAATTCCTTCCTTAACCAGGTAACACTAACACGACCACCAAACACACCACCGTGCGCAACTCTTTAAGTTCAACGGGAAGTTGGTCATGCGTGACAAGTTTTGTCGAAAATTATTATTATCCTTTCAGTAGAAATTGGATGTGATTTATTAACAGAGAAGAAGCAACTCTAAGCAAATCAAGAGAGTTAATTTCCAATGCAAAATTTTGAAAAAAAATTGAATAAAGTAATTAGGAAAATGAGGCTTTATAAAAAGAGTATTATTTGTTTCTAAAGATAAAAACTTTAAATTGCAATTTGTATAGGATGTAATAATAACATCCAAGCTTTACACGAAACGTGTGATTTTTTGTTTTTTTTCACTTTTAAATTTCATAAATATCTTGATTTTACACGAATTAAAGCTTAACATGTATGTGAATAGTTTATTTTGTTAAAAAACCAATAATTGTGTAAATGTAAAATAAATAAAAATATTTTTAACACGTTTTTATTTATCTGCTTTCATTACTGAAAGGGCCAAGAGATTTCGAATGTTTACAACAGATAGATATTTGATGGCAATGCATTATATCAAAAATTTCAGATCGATCGAATGTATCGTTATTAATTAAATGCATTTTAAATTTGTTATTTCATCTCTATATATCATCTTTATTCGTCTGCTTTTGTTGACATCATTGTGTCACCGAAGTTCATCCAACGATCACACCCACATAGTGTTAAATTTGGGCGGGTCTCAACGCTTATAGACACCTGGAAATCCATAATATATTGAAATCAATTTGTCTACTTTTTCAATTAATTTTGTTATGTTTCATAAAAGTAATAAAAACACAGAAACAGAAGTGTCGATTTACTTAATGATTTTACAATTACAATAACAAAAAAGTTATTAACAAAGAAAGGTTAAATAATACTTTTACAAAAAAAAAAACCAACACACGTATAAAAACATGTTTTATTCAAGTGGACTAAAAAAGATTAAAATAAGTCAAAATGTATACGTTTGAGTCAATGGCTGTAACATGACTGGAACTTGTGGCGGGTGCTTATGAGGTTTTACAAATGCATTTCAGTCATTCTGTAACTTACATATATGTTATTTGCCTTCTAAATTATACATCTTTAATTTGTATACCGAACATCTCAAAAGAAGCACCCCCCAAACGTTTTTATTTATATGAAATCAAATAACTTGAACTTATAAGTTTTAAAATTATTTACTTCCTTTTAGTCCATTTTTAAGTACGAAGTTTTAAAAAGTCTATTTTTTAAAACTTTACCTCTTAATTTTTTAGTTCAAAATCACTTTTCAAATAGTGATTGTAGTAATAGGCGTATGCCTGCCTTTTAAAAAAAATCAATTTAATATTTTCCCCATTTAATAATGTTTGTATGTATAGAAGAGTTGTTTAATTTTATTATTATTATTACTAGATTGTGCCAGGCGCCGTGGCGCCTGCGGCGCCCCCGTTTTTTGGGCGCCTACGGCGCCAACCTTTTTTTAAAAGACCAACTAACTTGTCCTTTTTTGATAGATTGTGCCGGGCGCCGTGGCGCCTGCGGCGCCCCCTTTTTTTGGGCGCCTACGGCGCCAACCTTTTTTTTAAAGACCAACTAACTTGTCCTTTTTTGATAAATACGAATTATTAAACTTTATGAAATGTACGCAAAGTATTTATTTAATAATAATAATAGGGGTTGTATTTTGCGCACCGTATTTTGCGCACCGATGCACACCAAACAATGACGTCATCCTATTAAATATTTTTACAGTGCTCATCAAAACACGATTTTTCAACTAAACTAACTGCTGTAGACTGTGGTACAATTCTTGAGCGTTACGTTACAAACATACCCACACCACTGGGCTATTATATATATAATTATTTTTTTTAATTCATTATTTTCTGAGATTGAAAAATTAATTACTTATAATTTTGTGATAATTAATAAACATTATAATTTTTTAACTGAACTGTCCCCTAACACGTCGCTGGGTAGTTGATGCACCATTTGTAGCTGAACACTATCTCATGCCGCGTGTCACGGTCCTGGGCTGCCTTCTGGGAGTGGCTAAATGACAGGCTGGTCCACTCTTTGATATCATCCTCCCATCTTTTCCTTGGTCTTCCTTTTTCTTTTTCCCTGGATTGTTCCTTGCAGTATGGTCTTTGAGAGAACTCCAGATCTGTCACGTTTCTGTACCATTGACATTTTCTCTTACTGACAGATGTGATATTGTCCTCGTAAGGGCCAATGACAGCACTTATTTCATCGCGGACTTCCTCGTTCGTGATTTGCGCAATGTAGGAGATGTTTAGAAACTTTTGAAAACATCTTACCTATAACACATTAATTATTCTTTGGAGGTCTGTATTGAGCGTCCAAGCATCACAACCATACAAGAAGTCTTACATCGCCAAAGAGCGCATATCTCAGGGAGAGTTCCTTGCTTTGTTATATGTGTTTATGTTTGGTTAATGCTGCAATGTTTTGGGTCATTCTGGCAAGAATTTTTGTCTTTGAGCCTTCAACGGAAATTATAGGCTCTATATTCTTAAATGCAGGGACCTCCTCGAGTTTTTGCCCATTTATAAGAATTTGAAATGTCAATTTACTGTTTCCCATGACTTTGGTCTTTCGTGCATTTATTTTCATGCTATAGGCCTTTATTGTCTTCTCTAACTTTGCAGGGACTTCTCTTAGTTCGTTCTCGCTGAAAAGTAGGCCGTTTATGTAATCGGCGAAGCTTAGGTTAATTATAGTTCTTCTCTGATGCTGATTGTTCTGACATGTTTTTGAAGGACACCTGTCATGATTATTTCATGGAAGAGGTTGAAGAGGATTGGGTAGAGTAAACACCTTTGTCTGACACCAACAGCTATCATGAACCAATCTCCCAGCATGCTGTTTGTTGAGTGCTGCGCTGGTTGCTCTGTTGTACAGGTTCTTGATCACGTTAACGAGGTTGCCATAAATGCTGAATTTGTGCATATTTGCCCACAGTGCCACATGCCACACTATGTAATACGCCTTTTTAAAATCTATGAAGCTATTGTATAGGTCGCTCTGGTGTTGGAGATACTTTTCACAGAGCACTCGGAGGTTAAAGATCTGCTCCGTTGTGCTCCTTCCTGCTCTGAAGCCTGCCTGTTTTTCTGCAATGATTGTCTCTGCTTGTGGTTTCAGTCTTGTTCGTATTATCATAAAGATGACTTTGCTGGGCTGATTGTACGGTAGTTCTGTAAATTACCATTCTTTTGGGAGCATAATAACCAGCAATTGTGTCCAGGGTGTTGGCCAATCTCCTGTCTTCCATTTCTTGTTGCACATGTTGGTAAGGATGTTTATTAAAGGGTCACCTCCTGCCTGAATCAGTTCGCCTGGAATGTTTTCTGCTTCAGCCGAAATCGTGTTTTTTTCAGTTTTTGCTCAGCCAGTTCTACCTCATCTCGGAGAATAAAATGCCTTTCTGTGTTAGTTGACGTTGGGCAAGTGTGCACAGATGCATCGCCTTTGTAGTCTTCTTTATACAGCTCAGAATAGTATTCAGTACTAATATGTTTGTGAAAACATAAGAGCTCGCTTTTTTAAAAATTATGTTTTCAACGATACAAATGTCAATATAAGGAAAGAGTTCTTCAAGTAGAATTTTTAATGTATATAACACAATTTGACTTAAAATAAGTGCTAAGGAAAATAACGATTAATTTCTCTAATAATCGGAGAAAAAAAAGTAACGATAAATTTATGTTTAACGAATATAATATTTACACATTATTAGCAGTCGCAGAGTAAAAAAAAATAGCTGATGATAAATAATAAATTTTCTGAGGTTTACTCGAGCATATCACTTTAGAACTATTTCACTGGAATGTTTAAAGTGTTGATACAGTTTGTTTACCATGATTCTAGCACTTCACCTAATTATAAAACCAAATGAAAAGTGTATTGAACTAATGGCAGTAATGGTGTCCGACGCAGAGACAGAAAATGACGAGAGCTCTTCTGATGACTTTCCGCATTAAATCATAATGATTAGTTTCCATAATCCATTAAATGTCTACAATGGTGGGAACTTAATAAAAACAGATATCCGATAATGTAATTCCTTGCATACCAGTTACCTCAGTTCCATATTAATAATTTGTTCAGCACTACTGGTCTTATTGTCAGTTAGACAACTAAACCAATATTGTCAACACAGTTGTTGTTTTTTTGCATATCTGGCAAAAATATAACATATGAAGGAGACATTCCAGTGTTATGTAGGTTTTCAACAAGAACGTTTAATAACTTTTGCTTCCTTTTCATATGTGAATACACATTTATACCAAAGTATATATATTAAAAATCATTAAATTGAATTTGTAAAATTTATGTCGAATACATTTATAGTAAAGTGTTAGACATAATAAAATGATACCAAAAAATGCCAATACGATAAACACATCTGATATATTGGTCGGTAATATTTATATAAATATTCTTTATAGTATCTATTCGGATTATCTAATATTATTGTTTTTTATTCAGGAATAAAATTTCAGTAATACCTGCCGTGAAAAAAATTACATATTTCATTTTGTTTCGCCATCGACAAATTTTATCTCAGGAGTCTGTATCTCTTAGGCTGTCATCTGGCATATAAAAAACAGCTAGTTATAAAAAGACTCTGGTGTAGACATAAATTCACATTACATAGTGGTATGCTATCTTAACAGTAATAATTTATTTACTACATTTATATCTACCGCTTGTTTATACAACACTGGCTCTCCTAGTGCAGTTCACTAGCTCAGCTCCTATGTCCATAGGGTGGTACTATTGTCACACTTTCGGATTTAATGTGTGTCAATTGACCTCCGAACGCTCTCTTCTTATCTACGCTTTTCAGGCTCTCAGTTTCACCGTCACTCATCAGTTATTATTATGTGATCAGAACTCCTAACAATTGAGAAATGGTTTAACTCTGTTCCAATACCGCTCACCTCAGTTCACAACAGCGACGCTTCACTCAAAAGAGTGATTTTCAGAACATGGCACCTGATTTGTTTTACGCAACTTTGAAATTGATTCTCAACTAAATTTTAACAAAATCAAGGCTGTAAATGTAGTTTGAGATACTTACTTGACATTTTCCTTAACACTTTACATTAACTTTTGATGTATTAATCTTCATATTTCAATTTATTGAAAATTAAGTTCGTATTCCATTTATACACGCCTAAATGGATATCTCCACGTTGCCCTTTATAGTTTTTTTATTTTTTTAAAAAGTAAAATGTTGTACAATGTGAAAAAAAAATGAATATTGATTTATATAATTTTACGTCAGCTATTCACGAGTGGTATATGAAAGAGGTTAGCTATATTCACACTCCTGGAAAAATGATCTGAACTGAACTGTCCCTTAACCCGACGCTGAGTCTTTAAGGCACTATTTTGAGCTGCGCACTATCTTATGCCAAGTGTATCGGTTCTGAGCTGTCTTCTGGGAATCGCTAATTGAATGGTCGGTCCACTCTTTGATATTGTTCTCCAAACTTTTCCTTGGTCTGCCTCTTTTCCTTCTTCCCTGGACTGTGCCTTGCTATATCGTCTTTGAGAGACCTCCAGATCTTGTCACGTGTCCGTGCCATCGTAATTTCCTGTTTTTAATTGAGGTGAAAAGGTCCTCGTAAGGGCCAATGAACGCAGCAATGAGGTTAGCATTAATATTAAACTTGTACATGGTTGCCCACAGTGCTGCATGCCACACACTGTCAAACGCCTTTTTAAAGTCTATGAAGACATGAAAGTGTCCTCTCTCTTGTGTTGCATATGTTTTTCACAGAGCACTCGCAAGTTTAAGATCTACTCTGTCGTGCTCCTTCCTGCTCTGAAGCCAGCCTGTTTTTCTGCAATGATCTGCTTTGCTTGTGGTTTCAGTCTGTTTAGTATTACCACAAGCATGATTTTGCTGGGGTGACTAATCAGGCTAATTGTACGGTCGTTCTGACACAATTGGTCACCATAAAAAAGTCGAGAATATGGACATGGCACAGCCCAGGCGTGAAAATAGTAACCAATATACTACATACTGGTCACAAAACGATTTACATCATGCATTAAAGCAGCTAATACTAGATGCTTCCCTAGAGCAGATATCGGCAGCGACCATAATCTGGAGCTGATGACTTTTAATCTAAACCTGAAAATGATTGCATAACAAAGAAATTCACGATTACGCTTCGACCTTGAAAAACTGAAAGATCCAGAAATCGCAGAGGCGTTTAGGGCAAAATTGAAGGGAATTTTGCTCCACTGACCACAATATGTGAGTCGGAAACGGATATGGACATAGATCTAATCACTGATACCTTTAATATCACAATAATTGAGACAGCAAAAGATATACTTGGCAAGAAATATGCAATAAAAAAAACATGGGTCTTCACTTATATCCTAGAGCTAAACTGTAAAAAATGCAATGTACTCTAACACTTATATACCGTTATTTTACACTAAACGGCTGTAATTTTTTTTTTTTTTACTGTTTTTGTAAAAAAGAAACAGTAAGATAACGTACTTTATTATCATTTACAATAAAATCCGGTATTAATTTATACTGTAAATATTAAACCGTTTTTAACACATTTATACTGTTATTTAACACTAAATGGTTGTAAATGACTACTTTCCCTGTATTGTCTGTTTTTAACAGTAATGGAATATAATTAATGTTCGTCTATAAATAATTTTAAATATAGTTTATATATAAATTAATGTGAGACGTTTAATAACTTACTAAACATTTTTTTGTTTAAGTATCCGACGGATTAGGATCGACATAATTATTTTGGAGGTTGACGAGTTTACTGCCTTGAAGGATAATGACAATATACTTTTGCTGAGTGCCCAAAGTGTTGTGTTTTCACCCTTAAATGAGCTTTAACATATTTTAAACATTAGCTATACTACAGGGTAAGTGGAATGATCTTGACCAAACTTGGTTCATGAGTACTTAATTTAGAGCCCATATTAAGATACTGTAGTTTGCAGGGCATTAAATTCACATTATCAATTCCTTTTGAGCCTTTTGGAAACTAAAATATTAGAAATATTTTATTAAATTTAAATTGAATTTTAATCGATCAAATTAATTGTAATCAATTATTTTTTTAAAAAGATTAATCAATTTAATTAATCGTTTATTTCTGTTAATTTATATATTAGGGATGCGGAAATTAAAGATTAATTAATTGATGTATCGTTAAAATTTTAATGAATTCGAATTTTTCGATCTCCAATAATTTGTTTCTTATGGGTCGATTAATCGATTATAGTTTAATATATAATAACATAATACAATTTCAAAAGTATGAATAACAAATTTAATAAATGATTGATTTCCGTGATAATTAATATGATCAGCAATAGGCTGTCTATAGACGTGTTTTTAATTATACAACTTTCATCAATTGGGTCCACTCAAACTCAATGTTTTTATTTTCTTATGTAAGCTATATAAATATTATTTTATTCACTCCATTGAAATTAAATGTTGGAAAGGTGTTGAGTAGGTCGACCAGCACGCAAAGTAGGCATGTAGCCTGTAGGCGCAAAGGCAAAGGTGGATAGTATTTTTTTTTAATATAAACATTTCTTATAGTCTTCTTTGAATCTTTTCTTTTTCTGCAGTTAATGGTATCCGTGACACCAAAGCTAGTTTTATTTAAAACTGCAGGGCTTTTAAATTTAACAAATTGAAGAGTTTAGGCTCGGGAACTTTAAACGCTTAATTTTCGGCTTAATTAATGTATCTTTGTTTTTAATTAGTAAGCTATTTAAAATTTAGCTAATAATACTACATTACAGGCGAGGCGTACATGTTAGACATGTAGCTTGTGAGATTGCTAACGTTAATTTAAATAATAATTAATTCAACATATTTTAAAGCGTGATTTTCATTTATATAAAATATATATATAAATTTTCTAAAAAATACATAATGTTCATTTATTACTAACTCTAATTTATTTAATAATTAAATATAAGTTCGTAAAATAAAAATTATGGTTTTACATATATCCAGTTCTTCATTTCCGGTTTTAATAAGCATACCGATTACCGGCAGAAATGTTTTAGTTTTGTCATCAAGCCATGCTTCGCATCGTCTAGTATTACATCTGGGTTAATTTTAATAAAATAAATGTTTTTAAAAGGTGAAAGTATGATCTTATTATTAAGAATATTATTTTAAAGAAATTGATAATTTTTAATAATATCTATGGGATTATAATAAGTAATCGTAAAAAGGCCTACTAGTTAAGTAAATTTATTTTACTAAACTAAAATAGATAAGGAAAATTTAAGTAATAGTTATAGGCAATAGGTTAATAATGAACAATTCACCAATCAGAACTAGAAATATAATAGATATAAATATTAATGATATTAGAGCTCTTAGTAAAGGATAATCTTTAAAGGAAATACCAGAAGTCCACATGTTAAAGTCAAGTCAAAGTAGGTCTCAAAATGAAATCTATGTTTTGAAGTTTTATTTTTTTTATTTTTTAAAAACAGTCTGAACTAGTAACAATTAAATGAAACATGGCATGTTATAACTAATTGGTCTAGATATCCAGTTTATTTTTTAATTTTGTACGCTATAATGTATAAGTCACCTGCCTCTGAGAAAGTTAATTGTATAACTTATACTTACCTGTAAATATATTATATTTGACTGTTCAATTCTACATTGACTGACATTTTTTTCCCTCTTCAAATTTCAATTATTAAAATTACTTAACATTACAAATTCTGTAGAGAGAGCCTAAATGTAACATTCATATCATGAATCATGCTGTCAAATAATTTTTCATTTGGATCTAGGGTTCAAATAAAATTATTGAAAGAGAAGTGACGGATCAGTGATCAGTATTACCACCTTGGCCTTGTCACCCGCTATGTGTTTAAGTACAAATATCGCTATCAGTATCAGCAAAGTTTTCCTTGAGTATTTATATGCCATTAGGTAAGCATTAACTTAAATGAAACTGTCGTATTAGCACCAGTCTAATAATAGTTAACTAGATACGTTTTCAATCACTCAGCTAAAACATCATTTTATGGGCCTGATTTATTGTAATTATAAATTTGAAACATGTGATTCTAATTAAACAATACAATTGTCATTTTAATTATTTTTAGTTTGAATCTAGTTGGACAATTAAGTCAGTTGTGAATGAAATTAGACAGACCTAGTGAGTTATTACTCTTATTCTTTTTTATATTTATACAAGTATTCTCTGGTATGAATATGCATGAGAACTTTAATATAGGTATATGTTCTAATCACAGTCTAAAAAACGATTTTGTTATAATAAATCTTTAAACATACTTAATGGAACTACCTTTATTTTGTTGCTTCAAATGTATGTAAGTTAAGACCATTCATGAACTTCATAACATGTTTTTTAAAATAATTGGTTTCAGGTAAAAATCACATAAAACGGGGAGAGTCTAGGTTGACCCAATAATAGCAGCAGCTATACTAACTGAAAAAAGAGGTCTCTGCAAATAACTTGATTTAACAATATCACTTCCGAAATGTAAGTATTAATACATATATAATATAAAAACCCATGTCACTCAGTTACACTAAGTGACATTTTTTAATTGAAAATATAGACCTAAAGATCATTATCATTTTGGTTTCAAGAAGTTGGAATATACTAAAATCAAGTGGTACATTGAACTTTGCTTTGTTGGAGATTGAATACATATTTTTATTATTATGGTGTCGATTTAGTGAAAACCTAATTTTTTCAAAACAATATAATAAATGATTTTTATTTTAGCCGAGACTAAAAATCAAACGGAGGTTTTACATCTTACTTGCTGTGCAGTTGTGTTAACCATTTATGCTTAACCTAAAATAAACATTTATGGTTAAACTAACATTAAAGAAAGAAAAATACTAATCAGTTAGCTTTGTTTTAATTAAAAAATGTATATTTTTCATTTGCAATTTCAGATATAATTCTGTTTTAGAGAGATAAGGTGGTTTTTGATTATATATCATTCAAGGTGATACAATATCAAGATAAGGTTTCAATAATCGGACTTAGAATTTAGATGCTAAAATGTTTTTTTTATATTTTTTTAATGTTTATTTTAGTTAGACCAGTTTAATATTTTTAAATGTTTAATTACTTGTAGAGTGATTCATATTTATGTCACAATTACACTTATTTAACATGTGAGAGTGTATTTTGTTTTTACTCAAGTATTTAATTAGAGTGCTACTGTCTTTTTGTTTTAAATGTTAAGTGAAATAAGTAAAAATAGCATCCAGTTAGTAAATTTAGATTTTGCGTACATTTTGCCACATAAGAATAACCGAAGGTTACAATTCTATATGGCAGTACCTAATATCAAATTTTCAAACGCCAATGTCTTTGTTTGACCAAAAGTTAGCATATAACCTTGTTGTTCTAGGGTTATTACGTTTTATAGTTGAATTTTATTTTTGTTTATTATTCTTTGTTCTATATATCAGAATAATTGAGTTTGAGTAATTCTTATATCTTAAATCTACACTTATAATTTGTTATAAATATTTGCTCATAATGCTATGTAATTTTAGAAAGTGCACCGCGAAAAAAGGCCTTGAAAGAATCACTGCACCAAAACAAAACTCTTTTTGAACGTCCGCTTTTTACTCTCTTTGTCTCTTAACATTTTAAACATTTTCGACACTTGTATACTATATTCTCTTAATCCGTCTCAATGACTCTACTTAATTTACAGGACTACAGGTTTCATTGAAAACTAAATGAATATCTTCAAGTCTCATTGGAAACCTTTTAACCAGGGATAAGGATGTAACCCTTGTGTTTGGCTTAAACATATCAAGATCACTTTAATGAATGGTGAAATTTTATAATGGGGTGAGATTCGTAGACTTTGATGAAATAAGTTTTCTTTTTTAGTCAGTAAGTATTTCATACCTGATACTGACTGAAATATTTGAGTGTTAGCATCGTACTCAAATAGGTAAATATGTAATTTTTCTTACTTTCAAGCCATCCTCTAGCTTCATTCATCAACATAATTAACTTAAGTTGATATTGATCTCATCGTATATTTTTTATAAGCCATTGACAATATGATCTTCATTGTATGCTAATTAGTTTTTACAAGTTCTGAAATGTATTAGCCGTACTATTTATTTCATGTGAATTTGGGTTGTAAAACAAGAATAATGCTTAAATTATTGAATGCTCTAAATGAAGGTATTAGGTGTAGCCTATTATTTGTTGTGCAATACTTATTTACTAGGATGTTTCCTACGTTATCATATTCATCTTACATTACAACTGTGATGACTCAAGCATTTTAAAATATTTTAAAATAAGACAGGAGGACCTCTTACCCTTCTTCTCCCCCTTCCCTACTGATGTAGCAGTTTTTTCCCTTAAATTTAAAATAAAATAACATAATAGGAATTGGAAACAATTGCATGTTTTTTCAAATTAGTTCTTTAGATTTATATTTGCATATTTCATTTTTCATTCCTCTATTACTTTGAATAATGTGCTTTCTTATAATTTAAAAAAAAAAAACTAATTTAGGTGCTGATAAAAAATGACAAAGACATAATGGACAAGGCTGATAGAGAAAAGAAGTAAGCTTACTGTTAGGACCTTTTTTCAAGAATGTGTCCTAGTTGTAAAAGTTAAGAGCAGAGTTGAGTGTTTCTTTTGCATGGTTAGTATAGTTTTCATTGTGTATTCCAAACAGCTTTTCAAGTTATACGTTCACTTATTTTCTTTTTGGTGAAAAATTATTCTTAATGATATAGTGTGAAGGCAGGTTTTTTTATTATTTTTATTTTGAAAAGTTTGATTGCACATATAACTGTAATTCCATTTACTCCATTCTTTTTACCATTTTATTTTAATTCTGTGTATACCCTTCTCTAAAATGTAAGTATCTTTGATATAAATAGTATTTAATAAATTTTAAAAAGTGTTTTGGTAATGTATTACAGATACACTTTGACGCTTGATGCACCTTGATTTGATTTGTACTATTTAACTTTTTTTAAGGCCTGCCAGCACTGTTGGGGAAATGGATCTTTGCCCACTACACCTTGTCTAATTCTAAGAAGTATGTTTGAATAAATAGTTAATTTTAACCCTTATTGGTGTTGTTTCCCTGATATTTAAAAAAAAATTTAACTCAAGCTTTTATTTCAAATTTTTTAAAATAAAACTTGAAAAGTTGCTTGAATTTGAATGCCTTGTCTAAGAGTAAGTCTTACATGGTTTTAATGTTTTGCACTAGTAAATTTTTATATTTTTTTTCTATGTAACAGTCTCATGGAAGGCAAAGTAGTCATCCATAGTGATGAGAACGATTTTCTAAAGGCTGTTGGTTGCATCTTCGGGGCCTATTACACATTGAACAGTAAATATGATGCAGAAGCAATCTCAACTTTGGAGTTTTTGCAAAAGTTAAATTTAATGATATTGCTACTTGTTTTATTATTTTTTTACATTTTGTTTTTATATCATGTAATTAACTCATTAGCTCCTGATGCGACTAAATGCGTCCTGTTAAGAGTCCGTACGGATGAATCCCAATGTATCTGTTTGCATAGCGACGCACTCTTGCCTTTTTAGTTAAAAATAGCATCAAAATGTCATATTACCCGAGACTTCCGACTATTGTGTGATTCTACGAGATTTCAATAATAATTTCTTGATGTTCTTATTTGGTTTCACTTTCGATACATGTGTGATCTAGTTTGACGCACCCGTATGGACCCCTATAAGGACGCATTTAGTCGCATCAGGAGCTAATGAGTATTTGGATGACAATTTTAAATTTATTTTTAAAATAAAAAAGTAAAACATCTTTTTATTCCAAGAGATTCAAAAGTTATGATTATTTAAAACCTCATAATTACTTTTTTCACTATGTTGTTTTCCATCAAATCTTGTGCCTTTTTATGGCATTTTTTATTATTTTATTTAATTTTTTATAAAATTAATTTTGATATGTGATATTTTAAAATGAAATTAGTTCTATATGATGTCAATTAATTTAAATTTCGTTATTATGTAAAAGGAGATGGTGTTTTTTTTTTTTTTTTATCATAGTCCATTTAAACAGGTTATTATAAAGTGAACATTTTCGATTCGGTACCTACCTTTAATTTTATCGGGGCTATAATATCCGATGAAGGCTCAAAGCCGGAAATTCTTGCCAGAACGCCCAAAAAAACTGCAGCATTAAGCAAACTGAAAAACATATTGCAAAGCAAGAAGCTCCCCATGAGATCAAAGATTCGACTAATGAGCTCTCTGGCGATATCATCTTCCTTTATGCGTGTGAGGCTTGGACGCTATCCGCAGTGGGTCGTGATGGTCGAGAGGTAGCGCTTTCGACTGTCATACCGATGGTCACGAGTTCGAATCCACACGAAAGTGAGGATTTGTTCTCGGGGCCTGAGGAGTCCCCGAGTCACCCTGCTCCGAATGGGTACCTAACTAGACAATAGTTAGGCGGCTGGGGTAATGCGTGGAACCCCTATAGCCGTGGCCTGTGACCGCTGCATATCTTGCCAACAGATCATCTCTCATGGTCTGTGGACGCAATTATTTTCTGCATAGAAGGAGCGTCTGTATATGTAAGATAAGATAAGATTAATGCATACGTTCTTTAGACTTGCGAGATCTACATTTCAATGGGAGGTTTCTAACCAACAAATAGATATAAACGATTGAAATTATTGGCAGAGCTTTTCCTTTTTTACTTTTATTTCAAATTTAGGGAACTTTTTTTAAACGATTAATTCAACATAAAACTTTTATCATTCCATCCAGAAAAGTGTCAACTGGTAATGGTAAAAAAAGAAACAAATTAACAAGCAAATTTAAAAACATCTGAACTGAACTGTCCCTTAACCCGATGCTTGGTCGTTGAGGCACAATTTTGAGCTGCACACTATCTTATGCCAAGTGTCATGGTTCAGAGCTGCCCTCTGGGAATCGCTAAATGAAAGGCCGGTCAAATCTTTGATAATGTCCTCCCAAATCTTCCCTTGGTCTGCCTCTTTTCCTTCTTCACTGGACTGTGCATTGCAATGTCGTCTTTAAGAGACCTCCAGATCTTTTCACATGTCCGTACCATCGTAATTTCCTCATTTTAATTGAGGTGAGAAGGTCCTCGTAAGGGCCGATGACAGCACTTATTTTGTCGCTGACCGCTGAGGTGCGCTGTGTAGCAGATGTTTAATACCTTTCGAAAGCATATCATTTCAAGCGCATTTTTTTTTAAATCTTATCTTATCTTAGATATACAGACGCTCCTTCTCCGGCATCCTTCCGTCTCACGAGACGATGGTGCATCACCGTTGGGTTGGGTTGCATTTCCTCGAGTGACTGTGCAGTCCTATCCTTGAGTGACAGTCTTTGCCACAGTTTTTACACACGAGTTCTGTGCTTCCAAATGTTTTGGCCTTTCTCCTAGCTCTTCTGTCTGCAGCCTCCTCCATTCTTCGCTCCTCGGCTACTATGACGCCCTCTTTGACAACTGTGCGCCACGTAGATCGGTCTTCTGCCTTACACTCCCAGTCACTTGTATGTATTTTGGCTGCTTTCATGTCCCTTTGACAGACATCTTTAAATCGCAAGCGTGGGCGACCTGTTTTCCTCTTTCCTGAAGCAAGTTCACCATATAGGAGGTCCTTCGGGATGCGGCCGGGGCTCATTCTTTTGACATGTCCTAGCCACCTCAGGCGTCTTTCACTAAGAATTGAGAACATGCTTTGGGTATTGGCACGCGTTAGTACCTCACTATTAGGCACTTTTTCTTGCCATTTAATACCAAGGATGCGGCGCAAGCATCTCAAATGGAAGCTGTTAAGCTTACGCTCTTGTGATGTATAAGTGGTCCATGTCTCGCTCCCATATAGTAGTGTACTGATGACACAGGCTCGATAGACGCACAGTTTGGTTTTCTCCGTTAGCTTGGTGTTTTGCCAGACCCGCTTATTTAGTTTAGCCATTGTTGCGGCTGCCTTGCCAATTCTGCTGTTTATTTCTTCTTCAATGGACAGTGTATTGGAGACCTTGGATCCCAAGTAGGTGAAGCTGTCCACAACCTCCAAGTTTTCATTATCGATATTTATGGTAGGAGGAGGTCGAGTGTCTTGGGCCATGATGTTTGTCTTTTTCAAGCTGATTTGCAGACCAAATTCTTTGCAGGCATTGGAGAAGCTTGACACGAGTTGTTGCAAACCAGATTCTGTATGTGCTGTTAGTGCCGCATCATCCGCAAATAGTAGCTCTCGAATTAGGACATCCGTCGTTTTGGTCTTGGCTCGGAGGCGGGCAGTGTTGAAAAGTCCTCCATCAGCTCTGGTATGTAACCAGATTCCCTCACTGCTATCCTTGAATGCGTATCGAAGAAGTACAGAGAAGAATATTGCGAAGAGTGTTGGTGCGAGTACACAACCTTGTTTAACTCCGCTGCTGACAGGGAAGGCCTCTGACTTAGCTCCATCGAACTGTACTGTGCCAAGCATATTTTCATGGAACTGTCTGATGATGGCAAGTAGGTGAGGGGGACATCCAATTTTTGCCAGTATTTGGAATAGCCCGTTGCGACTGACTAAGTCGAAGGCTTTTGTAAGGTCCACAAATGCAATGTATAGTGGCATCTGCTGCTCTCTGCATTTTTCCTGGAGCTGTCGTATGGAGAACACCATGTCTATGGTAGACCGACCGGACCGGAAACCACACTGAGATTCTGGATAGACGCGGGATGCTAGGCTTTGTAAACGTTTTAGTATAACGCGGGCAAAGGTCTTTCCTACAATACTAAGGAGTGAAATGCCGCGATAATTATTGCAATCACTCCTATCACCTTTGTTTTTATATAGTGTCACTATATTTGCATCCTTTAGGTCTTGGGGGATGTAGCCCTGTTCCCAGCAGAGGGACAGAATCTCGTGCAATGGTTGGAGTAAAGCTGTCTTGCCACTCTTTAGAACCTCTGGTGGTATTCCATCATTCCCAGGCGCTTTTCCACAAGCTAGACTGTCAATTGCTTTGCTCAGCTCTTCCTGTGTGGGCACGACATCAAGTTCTTCCATGAGTGGCATATCTGGGATGTCATCTAGAGCGGTGCTGGAGACTGTGGTAACTGTTGAATACAATTCCAGATAATGCTCAACCCACCGTTTTAGCTGTGCTGCCTGGTCTTGAATAATTTCTCCATTTTTGGACTTTAGGGGAGCAGCTTTTGACGTCAAGGGGCCCGTTGCCTTTTTGATGTTTTCGTACATGACTTTTGCATTGCCCATGTCTGCAGCTGATTGTATACTGGAACAGAGCTTAAGCCAGTAGGTATTGACACATTTACGTGCAACCTTTTGGGCAAGTGACTTAGCTGTTTTTAAAGCATGCAAATTGTCAGGTGTAGGCTTTTCCTTGTAAGCCATAAGAGCTTTCCTTTTTGCTTCAGTGACGGGTTTCATCTCGTCCCAATGTTCATCAAACCAGTCCGTGTTTTTGTGAGATTTTTTGCCAAAGGCTTGTATTGCGGATGTATAGATTGTGTCTCTCAGTTGCGTCCATTTGGAGTCAATGGTGACGCATGGGGACATCTTTGAGAGACTTTCCTTCACCTTGTCTTTGAACAGCTGCGCTATCGCAGGGTCTTTCATGCAGGAGGTATTGATGCGTGGACTTCCCTTTTTCTTTGTGTGGTACGAGTTTTTCCTCATTATTCGTACTTTGCTGGCGACAAGGGAATGATCCGTGTCACAGTCGGCACTGTGATAGCTGCGAGTGAGTAGGACGCTAGCTAGTTGTGCACGCCTGGTGATAATGAGGTCCAGCTGGTGCCATTGGTGGGATCGAGGGTGTCTCCAAGATACTTGATGTATATCCTTGCACTTGAAGAAAGTGTTGGTCACACACAAGCCTCGTGAGCAGCACAATTCCAGAAGCCTTTGTCCATTTTCATTTAACTTTCCTCTTCCAAATAGTCCAAGGCAGGTGGGCCAGGCTTCGTGGTCGCTCCCCACTCTAGCATTGAAATCTCCTAGGAGATAGATTGCCTCGTCTTTGTGGATGCCGGCTATTGCCTGGTCTAACGCTCCATAGAACTGGTCCTTCTCTTCCGGAGTTGAATAGAGTGTTGGGGCATACACACTAAGAATGTTTGCTGGGCCCGCAGTTGTTCTGAGTCTTAGAGTGAGGATCCTCTCCGTGCCTGATGACGGTGGTTCAATGGATGGTAGAAGAGTGTTTTTAACAGCGAAACCCACACCATGCTGTCTAGGTTCGTCTTTCGGTCTGCCTTGCCAGAAGAAGGTGTAATTGGCCTCTTTGAGTGAACCGTTGTCTGGGAGCCTGGTCTCCTGAAGGCATGCTATGTCAATCTTTAGCCTTTTAAGTTCTCTATCGATTATTCCTGTCTTCCGTGTGTCGTTTATGGACTGCAGATCATCAGTGATGCCGGGACACATAGTCCTCACGTTCCAGCTAGCGATTCGAAGAGCTGGGGTCTTCTTTTTCTTTTTTGTATTTCTTGGTGCAGGGCTTAGTGGCCCACTTGTTGAGTGGTACTCTAATCTCCACGCACCCAGTGGAGAAGGCAGGCCATGACGGGATAGCACCTATTTGACTGGGGGCTGCCCAGTTTGAGGCGGGCGGTAGCTGTCCAGTGAGACATTGGTAGTCTCTCCCACCGTCGGAAGCAGCCCCTGGCGCCTAGCTCTACGTCAATTGAGCTTTGGCTTATAACCGGTAACTGCTGCTTCCCGTGTTTTGTCGACACCTTGCGGCGACGCTGGAGTGTCCTCTCCAGAGGTGATGCAAGCCTGGGCGGGTATTATGGAGAATTAGCTGCTGCCCATACAGCATATCCCCCCTCTCCACGTCAATGGTGTAACCAAGGGAACGACTTGCGTCGATGCAGCTTGGCTGCCATTGGCGTCGCAGGAGCTGCCGGTATGTACATAAGTCTTATGTATAGACCGCCTGTAGGTGCTCCAATTCCTGATTTTCTTTCAGGGTTTACTCCCTTAGCCTTTCCCGCAAGGCAGGTATAGCCGCAAGGCAGCGGAGGATTTGTATTCGGAGTTTCCTTCTCCTAGATGAACTACCAGCCAAGGTTTTAACGAGCATCATCTACCCGTAGGGGTGCCAGAACCGGGGTTTGAACCCGTGACCGATTTTTATTTTTATTTTAGAATTGTTTTTGTACCGCAGCGCACTAACACTTTGACCACCGCGCCCC